>MUZC01000710.1:37509-50585 GCA_002072015.1 Radix auricularia | reverse complement strand
TATCTGTCGACGATGAGTAGATGCAACAAGCCAGGTATAAAGATTTTGCAGAAGACAACTGCTCCACGTTTCCCAACCAAGTGAAGGGAATGAGCTGTACACGGGACATAATGAGCAGCACTTCACTTCTTACAAAGATTAGCCTAGACTCTGTTATACTTTCTACTTATAACACAAGCATTGACTTATGACTGTCCAAGGCATTTTCAGGGATTCATACAAACATTTGCCAATCTTTATTATACATTACGATAACATTTAAATTATTGGGGGCCCCTGGCTTTAGCCCGTTCAGCCCCCTCTCTTTAATCAAACATAGGGGGAGAGGTCACGCATCTGTGACGATGTGTGACTAGAGGCGGGTGTGTTTAAAAATGTGACGTCACATCAAAAAACCCCGCAACTTTAAATAGAAGTCCCCTTAAATATTTGATTGTTTACAATTTATTTAATGACGTTTTCAATGGCTCCCCGTGTGATACAATACTAGAGTGTATACTTAAATTACACTAAATACATATTTAAATGACAACATACTTATTTGCAACATGCTAATTTTTATTGAGAAAATTATGGCTTTGGAGAGGGATGTCTAAACTTTGTGACGTCATAGCGGGACAAGGGGTTGGGGTTTACGTTTTTTTGTGACAAAAGAATGACGCGGGTGAAAAGGGGGGGGGTGAAAATTGGTAGCCTCACGTGACGTCATTTATGGACGTCACCCTTAAATCATGAAGGGGTGACACCATGAGCTACCGCCCCGGGTGACACCAACCCTAGCGACGCCCCTGCATGCAGACCTCTTGAAAAAATCTTAACATAGAGCAATACGTCAAATAAGTAAATTACTTACAGCAGACATAGTGTACTGTGATTTCTAGACAGAAAAAGAGACAAATGTAACGAAACATAAATTAAAACCACTTTGTTAATACCGTCTGCATTCAGTCTTTACTGTTTTAAAAATATGTTGATACAATTATTTTTTTAAATATGCCGTATCTCGAAACACTTATCGTATATTTTAATTGGTAGGTTTAAGTTTCTGATCAGCTTCATCAATAATTTGATGGATTAAACTTTATCGTTTTTAAATCTCTGATTGTAACCGCCCATGTCATTGACGAAACTCACACCCGAGTACCAAGTACCAAAGCTAAAATTAACAGAAATACTTAGTAAAATGTTTTTAAAAAAAAACAAACAATAATGAAATTTTGAAAGTGCTCTATTTAAAGAAGTAAAGGCAAAAAATATATGGAGAAAAAAAGAAACTCAATTTTTTAAAAATTAAGTTGCGTTAAAACCTTTCAAATTATTTCATCACACTTCTTCGATCCACTTAAAACACTCTGGCGATAGTAAAAAGAATCAACCAATCAAAATTATTTTTGGTAAAAAAGAACCCACAGCATTATTTATAAGAGTTTGGAGATTGAGGTTAGAGAGTCTTGTTTCCCCTACTTAAGCCGACAGACTAACCCCGGATGTACAATGAATGTGCAGAGGCCGGGGCGTTTCTCTACAAGGGGATTGGACAGAAAATGCGTGCTCGGGCATGCGCCTCGTTTAAATACTGGCGGCTACTTGCTGACCCAACTTATTAAAACACGGTAGACTGACCAAAAAAACTAATGAATTGATGGGGGGAAGTGGGTCTGTGGGGTTAAAACTGGCGGGTGAGTGGTGGGACGTCGAATAGGGTGAAAGTGGGCAGACAATTCAATTTTGGAGGCTTCAGTTTAAATAACAGAAAATTGAGTCATTGATTAAATGTGGGAAATTTAGGAGGACTTTGTGAACAACAAACTACCAGGGACACTAAGATTGATTCCTTATTGACACTTTTATAGAGTGAAACTTTCTTTAAGTGTCTCTGTGACGGTTACAGCCTAGGTACCAATGTCGTATTTAACATTGTATTGTTTGCCCCATTAAAATGTTAATGAGTGAAATGAATATAACAATGAACATACACATAGTCAGCAAAGCTTATCAACTACATCAAACTTTCGTTTAGGATTGAACAGCTGACCAGAATAAAAATGACATCATTGGAGGGTAGTCACAATCTGATGGACAGAATGTTTAATTCCAACATAAATTTTCATATAGGGGCTGACCGTAAATGACGTCAAGAGCCTGGGGGCAGGGGGGGCAAGCATTTGTGACAATGTGTATCGATGGGAAAGCGGGTGAAAAAATGTGACGTCAAAAAAAAAAAAAAAAAAAAAAAAAAGCGCATATCTTTAAATAAAATTTCCACTTAAATACCGTAATTCATTGCTTGCAATTTATTTAATGACTTTTTCAATGGCTTCAAGCGTGTATTCTGTCAAAGTTCTGACAAACTACAATGTATTTTGGTCAACTTTTCCCTCTGAACATAACAAAAATAAAAAAAATAGTTTGGTTCTTTGAATGAATCAATGACAGGAAGTTAACGAATCTTTCAAATACGCCGACATCATTTACCGGTAGTTACCAGTTGAGACGAGCAAATGTTGATTTAAAAAATAATGTCAAACCTATCCCTGCCCCTTTTGTTTCCCTTTAACACTCCTATCGCGACCATTTTAAAAGGTACCTTGTCTAAATGGTTTAAAAAAATATATTTTAGTCGTTCAAGGATACTCACTATAACAACAAACATATATTACACTTAAATAATTATTTCAACAAGGCGCTTCAACACCTGTGGGTGGGTGGTAACAGTTATGACATCAACACCTGTGGGTGGGTGGTAACAGTTATGACATCAACACCTGTGGGTGGGTGGTAACAGTTATGACATCAACACCTGTGGGCGGGTGGTAACAGTTATGACATCAACACCTGTGGGCGGGTGGTAACAGTTATGACATCAACACCTGTGGGTGGGTGGTAACAGTTATGACAACAACACCTGTGGGCGGGTGGTAACAGTTATGACATCATCACCCGTGGGCGGGTGGTAACAGTTATGACATCATCAGCCGTGGGCGGGTGGTAACAGTTATGACATCAACACCTGTGGGTGGGTGGTAACAGTTATTACATCAACACCTATGGGTGGCTGGTAACAGTTATTACATCAACACCTGTGGATGGGTTGTAACAGTTATTTCATCAACACCATTTACAAAACTGACCTTACTTTAATTTTAAAAAAATTAATCAAACCAAAATTATTTTCAACCAAACATTTTTTTTAAAACTAAAAACAAAAACTTTAATATAATACGCGTGTGTTAGTTGAATAGAATGAATATCTCTCGTATACATTATAACAATGCTTGTTTATTGTGACCAGATTTTAAAAAAAGGTGTTGATTCCCTCCATAAAAAATATATCATACAATTTGTTAGATCTACGCGAAGCTCTACGGAGATGGGAGTTTTGGTTGGTAGGCGGGAGCGCCTGAGTGTGGGTGTGGAGATGGGGGATTGGAAAAAAATTAGAAAAAATTTAGGGCATCTGTTTATTTTCTACTTTTTTCCCCTCTCTGTTTAACAATTTAATGAGGTTAAAAAATGCTGACCTTGACCTTGATCCAGTTTTCATGAACATTTTTAAGATTCATTTTTAAAAAAAAATAATTTTTAATTAAAAAAAAAACAAAAACAAAAAACAACAAAACAAAAAAACAACAACATTTATTTTGTAAAGTTGTCTTCGGAAAACATATCATGAGGCTGGAAACAATTCTTTTTTTTAAAACCTTTTTTCTTCCGCCTGATATCAAATCTCAGTTATCATTTTGTCAGCTGAAATTTCACCATCTGGTCGTTTAGTTCACTCTTTAACACTGGCGTTGAACTTTGGTCAAAGTTGTTGTTGACATTCACAAACATGACGGTAAGTCTGGTGCCACCCAACGCCCGGTTGTTAACACCTCTCTAAGCTTTTGTGCTGTAAAGAAGTCTACGCCGCTAACAAATACTAGGATGACGTCATTCAATATTAACGTTTTCGTACAGGATGGGCTTGAAAAAAAAATCGGTTAAAACTTAAATTGTTTGTAAGTGATCGATTATAACTTATTCTCGATAAACTGAATATTCAGAAAAGAGAGGAAAAAGAACAACTACAGAAAACCGTATCGTGTTTAAAGTTTTGCGAGTATAGTATCGACAGAACCATGAGTTCTCTATTCGTCGTTGCTTCAACACGTCTCAAAGTCAGTACCCTAGATCAGGGGTCTCCAAACTTTTCTGCTTGAGGGCCGCATTAAATGTCAAACATCAGTTTGGGGGCTGAACACTAGTCCCCAAATTACTGAGTTTTGTGACAAACTACAGGCAAAAATTAAATATTCTCTTCTTTTGGTGATTAAAAGTTCTCCATGGGCCGTATGACAGGACCTCGCGGGCTGCATATGGCCAACGGGCCGTAGTCTGGGCACACCTGCCCTAGATGAAAGTCTGTGTCAGTTTGAATCAAGTGCTGTGTGACACGAGCCTCGCGCTGAAAGATTACTCCAACAATCAGTTACACAACTCTGTGTCAGTTTGAATCAAGTGCTGTGTGACACGAGCCTCGCGCTGAAAGATTACTCCAACAATCAGTTACACAACTCTGTGTCAGTTTGAAACCAAAACCCTTTAAGATAATTGATCTTAAACCTTGCCCCTCCCCCACCCCCATCAACATTTTCTTTTTCTTTCAAATTTAAAAACTATTTTCTTTTAATTTTAGCCTTCAAAGCATGCTCCATTTCTTTTTAACTAGCTCCATTAACCCGTCATTTTAGAGCCTCAAAGCAAACCGATATTTTGTATACCATTAAGGCCGTGGTGTTTTCCTCGTATCGTTGCCCGTATTCGCCGATTGAATTCGTTAAGTGCCCCACTCGTTTCCGCTTCCAATGAGGGCGCCCTTTGTAACGGTATCGCTTGGAGCAACGTTGATATTAATAAACTTCCTTGTGGGTGGGCGTCATTATTTCTCAAAGAGCGCCTCTTACCCTTTTTCAGCGCCCCTGGCTGTTTTTAACTTTGACACTTTGAAATTTATCGATCCATTTAGTTTTACGAGGAGTCCTTCGTCGGAATATATTTGGATACCGTTTTGTTTGGTATCTTAATGGTTTGATTAAAAATACAAGCCGTAAAATTTCTACTCTCTGGACGTTAACGAAACTAATCTCTTTATGACAAAGACTCGGATCGAATTAAGTGATGTACGTTTAAGTGGACAAATTGAAGTGTTTATAGAAATAATTTCGGTGATCTTATAAGGTAATACTTATGGCCAGTGAACATTTTACAAATTAGTAGAGTAATTTATACGGTTCCATTCGGTTTTAAACGGTGTAAAATGTTAACCGCCTGCTTTCACGCTTCTAACCAGTGGGTGCACAGGACATAAACCAGTAGCTACCAGGTGCCGAAAGGGTGTTTCTCACATACGGAACCAGTTGTACCAGTTACCGAAAGGGTTGGTCCCACGTACGGAACCAGTTGTACCAGGTACCGAAAGAGTTGGTCCCACGTACGGAACCAGTTGTACCAGGTACCGAAAGAGTTGGTCCCACGTACGGAACAAGTTGTACCAGGTACCGAAAGAATTGGTCCCACGTACGGAACCAGTCGCTACCAGGTACCGAAAGAGTTGGTCCAACGTACGGAACCAGTTGTACCAGGTACCGAAAGAGTTGGTCCCACGTACGGAACCAGTTGTACCAGGTACCGGAAGAGTTGGTCCAACGTACGGAACCAGTTGTACCAGGTACCGGAAGAGTTGGTCCAACGTACGGAACCAGTTGTACCAGGTACCGAAAGAGTTGGTCCAACGTACGGAACCAGTCACTACCAGGTACCGAAAGAGTTGGTCCAACGTACGGAACCAGTTGTACCAGGTACCGAAAGAGTTGGTCCAACGTACGGAACCAGTTGTACCAGGTATCAAAACAATTGCTACTCCGTAGAGAACCAGTTGTTACCTCGTATCGGAATGGATGTTGTCACTAAAAATATAAGAAATAAAAATATATTAGAAATAGCGATTTACTGAGCTAATGGCTTTTTCAACTAAACCGGCTTCGTTTGCACCACACTGTTTCTAATTTATTTTTAAAAAAAAAGTTTTTCTATTAAGTTTTGAAATGGAGAAAACTATATAAAAAATGACAGAAAATACACTTTAACATTGTAGCAACAGTATTATAATTATTAGATTTTTTTAAAAAGAGAAAAAGCTACCCTGTAGAATCTATATAAAATGTACATGAGGTAGGAAATGTTGATGGTGGGTTCGGGGCGGAAAGAAACCTCTTATATTAATTGCTCAATTCTCAACTAACACAGATGTATAGCCGCCAAGTCTACGGGTCACTTATAAGAACAGTCCCATTCTCTATAAAGATTCACATTCCCCAAATCTGAAAGTGATGAATATGCACTGTCACATACTCTTAGAGTCATAGACGTAAAGTCCCAGAGATGCACAGTCCCATACTCCAAGAGTCATACAGATGAATAGTCCCATACTCTAAGAGTCATACAGATTCACAGTTCTATACTCCAAGAGTCATAAAGATGCACAGTTCCATACTCTAAAAGTCATATAGATGCACAGTCTCATATTAAAAGACGCACAGTCCGCGCACAGACACATAGACTCATAGTCACATAGAAGCACAGTCCCATAGACGCATAGTCACATAAACGCACAGTCCGCGCACAGTCACATAGACGCACAGTCCGCGCACAGTCACATAGACGCACAGTCCGCGCACAGTCACATAGACGCATAGTCACATAGACTCACTGTCACATAGACGCATAGTCTCATAGACGCACAGTCCACGCACAGTCACATAGACGCACAGTCCACGCACAGTCACATAGACGCACAGTCCGCGCACAGTCATATAGACGCACAGTCCACGCACAGTCACATAGACGTACAGTCCGCGCACAGTCACGTAAACGCATAGTCCCATAGACACACCACTTCTCACAGGCACCATTTCAACGTTTCCTAAATTTCCTGAAGGAAGTGCTACCAACTATACAAAACAATCGCCGGCCCACGTGACTAGAGGCTTTTTATTGCCCCTTTCCCCTGCATGAATAGGCAAGTCGGATTGCCCAACCTGGACTTCGTTTGGGCCCATGGAGGCAGTAAGTCGCTGTTCGTTAGTGGCCAATTATGAAGGCGAACGTTGCCCTGTAGGCAGAGGGGAGAAAATCCAAATTGCATCAAATGGGGCGACCTGGTCTGGCAACAGACTTTAAAATATAGGGGAACTCAATAAGTGCAAAAAAGTAGTTTTAAATTAAGTCGCCTCCCTTTTTAGCGCGTGGCATTATATTAAAACATCATTTTAAAAAAATCAAATTTTATCAAACAAATAACTGCTGAAAATATTTTTAAAAGCCAACAATATTTTTTGACAAATGGACATAATTCAGTCATTGATTTGTGGGATAAGTCTTAGGTCTTGTGATTTCGAACTTAAGTGAATGATTTGTTGACATACATAGAAAGATATGATGAAAGAAATATTAAGAGGCTTCTTTTTCTTTTGCACACAACTATTTTTTAAAGGTGAATATGTATGGAATATTTTATAAAATTCAAGTAAAAAAACTTGAATGAATTATAAATTTATTATATTCTAATGAATTCTACCTTCGGAATATGCACTACAATGTTAGAATAGTTCGTACAGAGTAATACGATTTGTAAAACATTATCATTTCATTTATTTCCGTGAATGTGATTAAATTAATGGTGGATTAACTTGGTATACGCCCAGTAATCTGTTGTATTTTTTTTATTAATAATCCGTAGATTTTTGTTACTGCAACGACTCGTTGTAGCTAGTCGGCTAGTCGACGTTTAATTATTCATTGGTTTCGTAATAGAATAAACAACAACAAAATAAGTTATGGTTTTAAAAAATCATAACAACATCTTAATTAAATTTGAGCATAATTTTTTTTTTGCGTGGTATTTGAGTTTACTAGTCCCGTGTTATTTCGTCATAACTGTTGTCTAGCCACAGTAAATGTCATGATGGAAATGTAAGGGAATAAAATCACGACCAAATTAAGGACCAATTTCAAGGAAAATTTAGCACATTATTATACAATTTTCATAACGGCGAGGAAAGAAAGCGTGGGCGGAGATAAAAATGGAGAGACATAAAGAGATGTAATGAGAAAGAAATTAGAAATATTACTCATCCAATAAACAATGTGGGGGGGGGGGGCGGGAGAGAGGGAGAAAGTGTGTAGTGGAAATGAAAGTCACATCCTTGACACAGATTAATGTGATAAAAGCTTGTTGCCCACCCCTCTACACCGTTATGGTTTAATTGGGCTCTTAACTCAGATCTTCGTCTGCTCAGCCTGACCCAGGGCGAACGTTTGGGGCCTGGTCTCCTTCTTTTAGGGAATATTTTTATTGCACTCCCTTACTCTACACACACACCCTCTATCTCTCTCCCTTCCTCTCCTCCGATCACTCTCTCTATCAGAGAGATGCCAGTTCATCTGTGCTATCGATGCCTTATTTTGTATGCTCTCAGCCTGCAGCTGTTACAAGTTACTATATACTCTACAATCATAGCACTGAAATCACATCAGTTCTCATTGATCTATAAGTAGTCAATCGAATTATAATCACATACAGAATATCCCGAACAAACTGAATTTCGCTAAATTTGATATTTTAATTAAATAATACATTCATTCATCGTGAATTATTAGGTGTATTTCTTGAATGATTAGAGCTCTGGCATGATTGACATCTCAGTGCACAGTAAACAATAGTTACTTTTTAAGAACCAATTCATATTTATTCAAAGTTATCTTTCCTAACGCGAAGGCGGAAAAAGAAATGGAAATATCTCCGTCCATTGTACTTAGATTTTCAAGTAAGTCCCAACTACTTACTTTAATATACAAATCCCAGACTAGCCAGTTGCCATCACAAAGGTTTTTTTTCAGTGTAGGGATTACAAAGATAAACTGGGATGAGACTCAGTCAATCTGGGATTGTAGTCTTGAGCGTTGTATTGTTCTCCAATTCTTGACATACCCCAACACAATGACAGAGAGTGAGGCGATTTTTTTTCGGTGAGGCTATGGGAGATTAGCGCCAAACAGAAAATACACTGCGGGGACCAGGTATTAAACCCACGTGATGATGGTGGTTAAAGTTAATACATAGACACTTCGGTATTGAGCCAAATTTAAATACAAGATAATACACGCGTACACAATATGAGGGATATTGTACTCACCCGATGTCAGTTAAAGGTATCGTACTCACACGATGTCAGTTAAAGGTATCGTACTCACACGATGTCAGTTAAAGGTATGGTACTAACACGATGTCAGTTTAAGGTATGGTACTAACACGATGTCAGTTTAAGGTATGGTACTAACACGATGTCAGTTTAAGGTATCGTACTCACACGATGTCAGTTAAAGGTATGGTACTAATACGATGTCAGTTTAAGGTATCGTACTCACACGATGTCAGTTTAAGGTATGGTACTCACACGATGTCAGTTTAAGGTATGGTACTAACACGATGTCAGTTTAAGGTATCGTACTCACACGATGTCAGTTTAAGGTATGGTACTCACACGATGTCAGTTTAAGGTATGGTACTCAAACGATGTCAGTTTAATCAAAGTATGGTACTAACACGATGTCAGTTTAAGGTATGGTACTCACACGATGTCAGTTTAAGGTATGGTACTCACACGATGTCAGTTTAAGGTATCGTACTCACACGATGTCAGTTTAAGGTATCGTACTCACACGATGTCAGTTAAAGGTATCGTGCTCACACGATGTCAGTTAAAGGTATCGTACTCACACGATGTCAGTTTAAGGTATCGTACTCACACGATGTCAGTTTAAGGTATGGTACTTACACGATGTCAGTTAAGGGATCGTACTCACACGATGTCAGTTTAAGGTATGGTACTTAAACGATGTCAGTTAAAGGTATCGTACTCACACGATGTCAGTTAAAGGTATGGTACTAACACGATGTCAGTTTAAGGTATGGTACTCACACGATGTCAGTTTAAGGTATCGTGCTCACACGATGTCAGTTTACGGTATCGTACTAACACGATGTCAGTTTAAAGTATGGTACTCACACGATGTCAGTTCAAGGTATCGTACTCACACGATGTCAGTTAAAGGTATCGTGCTCACACGATGTCAGTTTAAAGTATGGTACTAACACGATGTCAGTTAAAGGTATCGTGCTCACACGATGTCAGTTTAAAGTATGGTACTCACACGATGTCAGTTTAAGGTATCGTACTCACACAATGTCAGTTAAAGGTATGGTACTCACACGATGTCAGTTTAAGGTATGGTACTCACACGATGTCAGTTTAAGGTATCGTACCCACACGATGTCAGTTTAAGGTATGGTACTCACACGATGTCAGTTTAAGGTATCGTGCTCACACGATGTCAGTTTAAGGTATCGTACTAACACGATGTCAGTTAAAGGTATCGTGCTCACACGATGTCAGTTTAAAGTATGGTACTAACACGATGTCAGTTAAAGGTATCGTGCTCACACGATGTCAGTTTAAAGTATGGTACTCACACGATGTCAGTTTAAGGTATCGTACTCACACGATGTCAGTTAAAGGTATCGTGCTCCCACGATGTCAGTTTAAAGTATGGTACTCACACTATGTCAGTTTAAGGTATCGTACTCACACGATGTCAGTTAAAGGTATCGTACTCACACGATGTCAGTTAAAGGTATCGTACCCACAGGATGTCAGTTTAAGGTATCGTACTCACACGATGTCAGTTAAAGGTATCGTACCCACACGATGTCAGTTTAAGGTATCGTACTCATACGATGTCAGTTTAAGGTATCGTACTCACACTATGTCAGTTAAAGGTATGGTACTTACACGATGTCAGTTAAAGGTATCGTACTCACACGATGTCAGTTTAAAGTATGGTACTCACACGATGTCAGTTAAAGGTATCGTACCCACACGATGTCAGTTTAAGGTATCGTACTAACACGATGTCAGTTCAAGGTATCGTACTAACACGATGTCAGTTTAAGGTATCGTACTCACACGATGTCAGTTTTAGGTATCGTACTCACACGATGTCAGTTAAAGGTATCGTACTCACACGATGTTAGTTTAAAATATGGTACCCACACGATGTCAGTTTATGGTATCGTACTCACACGATGTCAATTTAAGGTATCGTACTAACACGATGTCAGTTTAAGGTATCGTACTCACACGATGTCAGTTTAAGGTATCGTACTCACACGATGTCAGTTTAAGGTATCGTACTCACACGATGTCAGTTTAAGTTATCGTACTCACACGATGTAAGTTTAAGGTATGGTACTCACACGATGTCAGTTTAAGTTATGGTACTCAAACGATGTCAGTTTAATCAAAGTATCGTACTCACACGATGTCAGTTTAAGGTATCGTACTCACACGATGCCAGTTTAAGGTATCGTACTCACACAATGTCAGGTTAAGGTATGGTACTCAAACGATGTCAGTTTAATCAAAGTATCGTAATCACACGATGTCAGTTTAAGGTATCGTACTCACACGAAGTCATTTCAAGGTATCGTACTCACACGATGTCAGTTTAAGGTATGGTACTCACACGATGTCAGTTTAAGGTATCGTACTCACACGATGTCAGTTTAAGGTATCGTACTCTCACGTCTGTTTAAGGTATCGTACTCAAACGATGTCAGTTTAATCAAAGTATCGTACTCACACGATGTCAGTTTAAGGTATCGAACTCACACGATGTCAGTTTAAGGTATCGTACTCACACGATGTCAGTTTAAGATATGGTACTCACACGATGTCAGTTTAAGGTATCGTACTCACACGATGTCAAGTTTAAGGTATCGTACTCACACGTCTGTTTAAGGTATGGTACTCACACGATGTCAGTTTAAGGTATCGTACTCACACGATGTCAGTTTAATCAAAGTATCGTTCTCACACGATGTCAGTTTAAGGTATCGTACTCACACGATGTCAGTTTAAGGTATCGTACTCACACGATGTCAGTTTAAGGTATGGTACTCAAACGATGTCAGTTTAATCAAAGTATCGTACTCACACGATGTCAGTTTAAGGTATCGTACTCACACGATGTCATTTTAAGGTATCGTACTCACACGATGCCAGTTTAAGGTATGGTACTCACACGATGTCAGTTTAAGGTATCGTACTCACACGATGTCAGTTTAAGGTATCGTACTCACACGTCTGTTTAAGGTATCGTACTCAAACGATGTCAGTTTAATCAAAGTATCGTACTCACACGATGTCAGTTTAAGGTATCGTACTCACACGATGTCAGTTTAAGGTATCGTACTCACACGATGTCAAGTTTAAGGTATCGTACTCACACGTCTGTTTAAGGTATGGTACTCACACGATGTCAGTTTAAGGTATCGTACTCACACGATGTCAGTTTAAGGTATGGTACTCACACGATGTAAGTTTAAGGTATCGTACTCATACGATGTCAGTTTAAGGTATCGTACTCACACGATGTCAGTTTAAGGTATGGTACTAACACGATGTCAGTTTAAGGTATCGTACTCACACGTTGTCAGTTTAAGGTATCGTACTCACACGATGTCAGTATAAGGTATCGTGCTCACACGATGTCAGTTTAAGGTATGGTACTCACACGATGTCAGTTTAAGTTATGGTACTCACACGATGTCAGTTTAAGGTATGGTACTCACATGATGTCAGTTCAAGGTATCACACTCGCGTTGTTGGAATTCATCTTCATTAAAAGTCTTCCGTTATGAATTTTCAAGGCCAAAGAAGTGAAGAAAAGTTAAGATATTCTCAAAACAATTCTTACAGTGAAGTTTGTAAAATAGTCTATCGATTTGAGGGGAACAAACGTCACATCAATTACAAATCTATTCATTACAGCATTTGTAGATCCGATTAGTATTAGATGACTTCAATTGATACTGTGGTCTTATATTTATAAACTAATTTGACAAATATGCCTTTTGCAATATAGTAATAATAATAATAATATAATATAATATTAATTACATATATATATATATA
>MUZC01000710.1:24593-37451 GCA_002072015.1 Radix auricularia | reverse complement strand
CCCCCCCCCAATCTCTGCCTCTAATAATGGACTCTTCCGAATTCAACAATCGTTTACAAAGCCTTAGAAAAACGGCTTCCTTATCGAATTACTCCGCGGCTATTTAATAACAATGTCTGTTGGTGATTATTTTTCTCTCACAGCTTCAGTTTGTTGGCGCACTGACTTCACGGTCTTCCTGCTTTGTGTACCACCGAAAGGAAGCCTGAGGCAATCTTCATTATTATTAGTATAGTTTTAACAAGCACGACTGCTGCATGGTTGAACTGAGCTATGTTCTCTAAAGATCAAAAACGACCGTCATTACATTTTTAACTTACCAAAATGTAACCAGTTCGTTGTAGGCTTTTCTTTTTGTTTTTCGATCTTCTTATTCCACGGCGATATAACTGACTTAATTTTTATGTCCGTTTTTCCAGGGAATTTTTTTCTGCGAAAATGACGAGGTATTAGTCGTTGGAAAGCTCTCAGTGTTAATTTCTGCGTTAATAGAAGGGTGCGGGGTGGGGGTGGGCGGACCGCAATGGGTGACACTATCACAACGAATGACACTATCACAACGAGTGACACTATCACAACGAGTGACACTATCACAACGAGTGACACTATCACAAGGGGTGACACTATAAAAGGGGTGACACTATCACAAGGGGTGACACTATAAAAGGGGTGACACTATAAAAGGGGTGACACTATCACAAGGGGTGACACTATCACAAAATGTGACACTATCATAAGGGGTGACACTATCACTACGGGTGACACTATCACAACGGGTGACACTATCACAAAATGTGACACTATCACTGATGTATGTTCCTGTTATTTGGCTGGGGCAGACTCTGAGCAGGTCTCCATTTTAACTTGAGAGGGTGTGACACCATGAGCCACCGCACTGGCTGGCACCAACCTTAGTGACGCCTCTGTCAGCCTTTGCCAGTTTTAAAAACTCTCTATTAGAAGTGTACCAAGATGACTTCGTATATGAATATCAGAGTTTGTGTAGAATAAAAACCAATTCTTATCACGCATCAGGCAAAAGACGTTGATGTGACAATTATGTTTCTACTATTACTAAATAAATGTTAATATCTTGAAATGGATTGAAATTGATAATAAACATTTAAATAGAAGCACCGGAGTACTCTAAAATATATAAGGGCCGTCAGTAAGCACGTCAAACTCCAGAGGGGGTGTAAGAAAGTGCGACAGTTTGTAAAAGGGGGAAGGGGGGAGAGTCCGGCCATGTGTGACGTCACAGTGTTGTATATAAAATTTTAAATATTTTTTGTTACAATTTTTTTTTGAAAGTGTGACGAGCTTAATTTGGGGAGGTGGGGTAGGGGGGGAGTCTAGGGTATGTGAATGTTTGTTACTGGGGGAGGGGGAAGTTAAAATGGTAAAGAAATAGCATGACGTACTTTATAGACGGCCCTTAACGACATATTTATTTTCAATATAAAGATTAACAACAAAATCCTGGGTCTGTGATATAATAGCTGGAGATCCATTGAAACAGTAATTGACTCAACATTTTGTCAAAGTCGTAAGTCACGGCTGCCCGTGTCGCTAGAGCAGCCTGTCAGGAGTTGGTCGTTGTGAAATGCTGTGCCACTGACACATTGTGTTCCTCACAGTCAGACCGACTGATCCCGAATTACTTGGTTTCCGTCTGTGTCCGACAAACGGGCTGTTAACGGTTTAAAATGATTACTTTGATGAATATTTAATGGCACCATAAAGCTTTTTTTTTTTTTTTTGAAGAGTAGTTTTGAAAAATTAAAAAAAAAAATTTCTGAGAACATAATGACTATAATATAGGACATGCACTAACACAATGTTCATTTCTTGATTTCTAGCTCTTTCCCTGCCAGGGGCTTTCAGGTGGGGGGAGGGTGTTACGCGTTCGTGCCAGACCATCTTTTTAGTTTTATAATAATTTAAGGGTTATTTTAACTATCGTAAAATTTTTAAATAAATGTCTAAAGTAACATCAGTGTATCTTATATCAAAAGAAATGAAATTGAATAGAGAATTCAATTATGTAGAAGCAAATAAAATATTAATTATTAAACAAAAATAAGTTTTAATTATAAATTTTTGTGATTAATGTTTGTGTGTTAAATTTGCTTTGTTAAAAATCTGAACTTACCAAACTAACTTATAGAAAGTCTGCATAGCTGTAATCCTTTTCTCCTTTAAATTAATTATTACAATATAAATTCCATTTTTAAATTTTGAAAATATCCCATGTAGTTTTAAAGTAATGACAGACAGTTTTTATATTGACGACGTCCAGGGCAGAGAACTCTTTTCTATTATTTCCTTATATAGGAACCCAACTGTCACCACTGCTCTTTTTTCATATAATTATATTATATAAGGATGAAAATCTTAAATAAATCCCAAAATTAATGTTATATTATTGTTTTCAAATGTTTCTTTATGAATAATTCACATTTAAATTTAATAAGATGGCAATAAATACTAAAATAAATCACTATGTTCGTTGAGTAGGCGTGGCCATATCTTTGTTTACACAATTAATCAAAACAAGTTGCTAATTTTAACACTACTGACTGTAAACACATGCTATTTCTAAACAGAAAGGAAGTAGAAAAGAGTTTCTCCTCATTTATAAACTTAAAAAGTCTAATGGGAAACTCGAAGCAACGAAATAAATTCAAAAACTCAATTCGCCGATATATCTGCGATTGGTTCAACGTGACAAGGCGAGATCGCAGATATATAGGCGATTGGCAGGGAATATTAGCGTTGTCAAATCACGCTCTTTTGTTATTTGTAGAATAAAAATGTCTTTATTTGATAAAACTAACATCAATTTTAATTAAATATCCACGTTTAAATATCCCCTTTTATTTTTTTCGTGCACTCTTAACACTGTCCGCTATTTCTGAAAGTTGTAAAAGTCATGCACGTTTTCGGGTAAACCATATAAGGTTATGCATGAATGTGTGCAATCGATTTGCGTGTGTCCTTGTACGCCGTTCTGCTTTTAAAATTATGAACACACGCCAAAAGTTCATCGTACTTTGTATATGACAACGGAAAACATGCAGGAATCGCGTACTGATTTATAATCCATAGAAACAGCGAAGTCATTTTTAACGTGAGAATGAGACGACGCCTAACTTGAAAACTCGTTATGAAGATTAAGGCTAAAAGCCCACACTTGATAGGCTTTTAGATCCTAATTTAATCAACGCTTTTTGTCCAATGTGCTTTACGGATTTATCCCAACACTAAATTATGGCGATGCTTCTCGGTCTAATAGCTCGAAGAGCAAACCGATAGATGGGCTCTCTCCAAATGTACATCTCCAGGAATGTTTAACAGAATAAGTTTGACGTGGGATGACATACATTCCAACGGCAAGTGTATTTGTTGTCAATTGTATCTATTTTACAAAAATTAATTTATTTATCCACAGGAAATAAATCAATACTTTGCAATAAAATAAGACGCACACTTCTCTTTATATATATAAAAAAGTGTTTCTTATCATTTTCAATGTTTCGATTGGAGATATATCTAAGTTATTCCGTACTTGATAACATAATTATGCTATTAACATTTCTTTTTATATTAATTATTACAGCTAACATTCTGGATTTATTTCGTAAATGTCTTAGCGTAGCGGTGTGGTTTCATGGATTTGATGGTTTTATTCGTTTGATGGTTTTATTGTTTTGATGGTTTTATTGATTTGATGGTTTCATTGTTTTGTTGGTCTTACTGATTTGATGATTTCATTGATTTGATTTTTTTTTCATTTGATGGTTTTATTCATTTGATGTTCTCATTGAGTTGATGTTTTTTCATTGATTGGATGGTTTCATTGATTTAATGGTTTTTCATTGATTTGGTGGTTTCATTGATATCATGGTTTTTCCATTGATTTGATGGTTTCATTGATTTGATGGTTTTATTGCCTTAAAAAGCATTAAGAAGTTAAGTGATTGTTGTAAATAATTTTTGGAGCTAACATAGTTTATATATTCATTGCGTTCATAATAAATTTTTTTTACAGTAAATATTTTCATATTTTCAGAGTTAAAGGAATGCGTACATCCAGGCATTTTATGATTTTGTTATATTATACAAAATGTTGTTATTATTACTTTTAAAAAATCACCCACCTGAAATTGAATGTGACACATATTGTCCCAAAAGAAAGAAGGGGACCCACATTACGGACACTCTACTGCAATACCAAACACATGAGAGAGTTCCATCGTTTCAAATATCTCCAAGGCCAATAATTAATGACCGGCGTTGCTACTACTACAAAACTTGACATTTACTCCTCTGGGCCAGGGATTCTCACACAAGAAACATGCATTGTTCTCTTTTATCGATTGAAGTAAATTTTAAAAGTTAAAACATCAGCATGAAAGGCAGAAGAAAAAACGTTTGATTCAATTACCCCATGTTAACAGCTGAACACCAGGAATAGGAGTTAACTGTAGAAATATTTGTGCATATTAAGACATATGAACACATAGTTCTAAGAATCCCTGATCTCGGGTTCGTTAAGGAAGTGTTATTTAAGGTCTGCCTCTTGCGAAAGCTTTTTTTTTCCTTCTGTCTCTCACTTGGCAAGAGTTGCTCTATTGGTTGACTGTGTAGGCACCAATGGTTTTCTGAGTGCGTGGGGTTTAAAAAAGAAGAGAAAGAAAAAAAAAAGGTATATAAAAATAAGGGGGAAAAAATCTGGGTTTCAAATTGCCCCCTAATTTTTGTGTGTGCACAAACCTTGGTCAGGTCATCGTCATTTTCACAAAGTTCGTTATTTATTAGGGTTAGGAACATGGAGACTTGCCATTCTTGTAGTTACAAAGTTCATAGTTCAGTTTTATCGAGGTATGTACAGGATTGAAATTTTTGGAATTCGGCTGGATCTGGATATTGCCGGATTGATGAAGTGAAATCCACTTGGATCCGGACTCGAAATTGTAAGCATTGCCAGCCGGATTAATTAAGTAAACTTCTGCCGGTGCCAGATTTCAAGCAGGCTGGTCCATAGGAATGTTTTTCCCCATGGGATGGGATGAGATAGGACAGGCATAAATTGCCATGGGATGGGATGGGACAGAAAAGTATGTCCCATGGACAAGCCTGCAAATTAGTAACACTGGCCAGATTCCGAATTAGCCGGATCCGGAGCTGAAATCCGGTATGCCCCTAGTTTTTTCACCCTATAACGCGAATGGTTTTATTTCATTCTATAAATTTGAACTAATTTTTTTATTACGCATGAAAGAGGTAACAATATTTTATAATCTGAGTTGATTAAAGTTAAATAACGATAAGTAATTTAAAATTTACTAATTGCGGGATTCTCAATAGAACTAAAAGTTGACCTCCGCATGTGTTTTATGAAAAATTTATTTGCGATACTATGAAATGTCTATCAAAAAGGGTTTTTAATTTTTAAAAAAAATGAAACTTCGTAATAACCTTTTTCTAAAAGAAATCTGTAACTTGTGACATTCATCATCTTAAAAACTGTAACAATTATTATTCAAAGAATCCCTTTAAGAATCGATACAATTTTAAATCGCAACGCTAAGTCAACCCCAAGCAATGTTCCTTCCCTTTAAGGTTCGTAGGTCCATGTGCAAAGTAAAATAAACTCGCGTGCTAAGTTGTTGTTGTTATTGAGCCTTCTCGTCCATAAGGGACCATCGTCGGCGTCTGCACTTCCTCCTAGGACATAGGCCACCTACAAGATAACTCCAGGCATCTCTATCCTGGGCCAGTTTCTCCAGGATCTCCCATTCATGGCCAATTCTCTTGATGTCTGTCTCCAATTCTCGGCGCCAAGTGTTTCTTGGACGGCCTCTTTTCCGTTAACGCTGTGTTGCAAAGCTGCGCAGCATTAATTGTTTGTGCAAAATTTGCTGCGCGGTAATTTAAAACTGCTGCGCGGTATCAGTCAGATGTCTGCTTCAAGGGAACATTGCCCATGACAAGTGTATCATTTCCCTCAATAGCTTTAACTTTTTTGACGAATAAAAACGCATTAACACAACGACAAATGTAGCCTGTTGTAATACAATGAGTAGATTATGTTTCATTGTTATAATTTTTAAATGTGCATGATAGTAGGTTCGCAATAATGTGTGCAAGGGAGGGTTAGCTACTTTATATATTTTATATATTATATATTTGTTTTAGGATAGTTAGCGATGAAAGAGAAGTGCCTTGAGTATCAGAGGCAGTGGAATCCTCTTCATGATATACCAGTGTAACTATTTACAAGTTAGTACAAAATTTTACATTGAAGTGTTTGTTGTTTCTTCTATAACTGTGATTATCATTGACATGATTGGTCTCTGAAGACTGGATTGGTGTAAGATTCCCTAGTGTAATCTAGGACATATGAGCTCTCTGTATATGGTTAGTGAAAGGTCGAAACGAATTCCCATATCTTCTTTACATCCACTATTGTCCTATTCCCTACCCTCCACATTTTATCAGTATCACCTACAGTTTATCTCTCTCTTTCTTTCACACACATTCAATTCCCCCCACTCATATTCAAACCCCCCCCACCCACCGACCAAATTCATTTCATCACAATAACTATTGCCACATAGCGAAATGGCCGTTGGCTTATTTGACGAATGAAGAATATCAGGTCACTTGAAACTAAGTCCCTGATCACGTGACGCTGAGTAAAATCAAATATTTGGCCCCTCCCTCTCCCCCCTCCCACCGCCGGATGTTTTAATCAGTCACTGGATGAAGCGTCCAACAAGTGATAGTACCATTGTTGGTTGGTTTAAAAAAGGGAAGGCAATGGTTGGATATCAAAGGTTCGAGCTCCAAGAGGCAGAGGGGATGGTGTAGAAAAAGGACGTAATTGAAGAAATCAAAGACAGGTTAACGTGTGCAGTGAAAGCAGACATTGATCTTTGAGCAGAGATTACAATTCCATTAAAAGTTTGATGGCTTTCAAGGGCAGATAAACAGTTGTGTGTGTCAAACGATGCAAGCAGAGTTCCTTATATACAGGCTCCGTTTGTTCTTAAGATACCATAAAGGGAGAGTATTCATCGGGTGTTTGCAGTACATCAGTAGCGATGTTTCAAGTTTTCTTCCGGAAATTTTACTTTTAATAAACCAATTATATTTTTTAAAAAACAACAACCTACTTTACAGAATTTTTTTTTAAAAAGTTAATTAAAAACATGATTTGAAAATTTAATACATTTTTTTTTCCCAATTTATAAATCAATTATTTTTCTTTTGTTATTAGATTACAAAAACTTTCTTTTGTAAAAAAAGTTAAAGAAAAATGTTAATGAAATGCTTAATTAAAATAATAATTATATACATATTTTTCTTTTTAATTGACACCAAACTTTATAATTTTTTAAAATAGTATTTCATTTACGTCATTGTGTGTTTTTATTCTTCAGTGACCCAATGAGCAAGTAATTGTATTGTGTTCATAGTATTTAGTGTAGAGTTTCAGCTGAATGACAATAGAGGTGACGGGGAAAAATGATAGTCATAGTCATTCATACACGGAACATTTCACAATGATCACAATAATGGTTGAACGGAAACAAAGAATGTAAAACATGCGATGAAAGTAAGGATATCATTCGAGGGTAACCAGCGATCAATGTTGCTCTACAGATCATGTCGTTTGCATGTCTTTTATGGGGTATTAACATCAAAAGTTTTGGTGAATGCCTTTTTTGAATAGTTATTTTTAAAATTACATTGGTAAATAGTGAAGAAGATTCTAATTGCTTTTAAGAATAAATAAACAAATGATTTAACTGTTGAAAAGCTTAAGGAATTTTTATCAAACAGTCTTAGAATGTATAGCTTGAAGAGTTCATCGAATAATTAAATTTTTTAGCCTGTTCACCAGCTAGGCTTATACACAAATTAATGAATTACTAACCGTTTTTTAACTCCGTGATTAAATTATTCGACCGTTTAATGTAAAATTATCATGTTTATTTACTATTATAAAATATTTTAGCCATGTTATAAATATTTACAAATCATTACTTGTGTTTACAGTCAAAGAAAAAAGTAATATCAGGCCAGCAATGGCCAGACTCACAGCAGTGATGGCTGATGTGATCGGTCTCTTACAAATATCAATCTTTCGTCGAACTATTCGACAACGCGCCTCTAATTAAACTCGGCACAATTCGGGGTTTGAGAGTAATCACAGGCTAAAGAAACAACACATTACCGCCGCGTATTGTTCTACCGATGTTGTTTGAGATGACAGAGAGCGGAAGTGCTCAAAGGGTTGAACGGCTTCTAGGAATGAAATAGTGCAACGTAATTAGAGACTTCGAGAGAATTCAGTTTTCTTTCTCTTACTTTTTAAAAATTTATTTTTAAGTTTTACGAGGAAAAAAAAAGTTATTCGCTACTGTTGGTCCACATTGCCTAATACCGATGTTAAAAATTATCTCTGATAATTATTTAATTTAAAAAAATTAGCTTTTTTTTTAGAATAGAAAACATAAAAAGTGTTCAAAGCTAACTTTTATGAAATGTACACATACACAAACCAATTAGTAAATTTAAGTTTAATAAATGAAATGCCCATTGCTTGAATTATTTGAAATTGTCATGAAAGTTACATTAACAATACGCTTGATAAAAGATACTTATGGTGCTCAATACACATACATGATTTAGAAACGCTGATGATTTACAATAATGTTGATTTAACAGCATTTCAAATAAATGGCTGTCAACTTCCATGAGATGGCCGTTATTGATGTATTTGTTATATTAAAGTAATATTGAAACTGTCATTTTACAAAGCATTTCAGGCAAACCCAGCTCAATAAAAACTTCCCAATGTCATGATATTCTAAGTTATAACAGTGGTATCGTGAGTTTATCGTCACCTTAAGTCACAAGCAATTAATTCAGTTTATTAAAAGCATTAATTCTAGTTTTTGTAGCGAACGTTGACTCGTGTAACGAACAACGGCCTGCTAGAGACGAACGATCCCTTGTAGTAAAAAAGGAAGAAAAATCAGTATAGCGCTAGCTCAGTAACCATTTATGCACGCGTTTGCTTACAAGCTTTCATCTGCCTTACCACATAAAATATTTTGTAGAAAGTGGCCAAATCTATATACCTTTTACATTCAATTCATTAACATTTTCCTTTTCTCATCTTGTAACACGTAAAATACATGCATTATTTTTGAGGGTTTTCCAGATAAACCACCGGGTGTTGATGTTAATTTTTTTAAATTCTTGAAACAGAATATTCAAGTAACAGTGATTTCAATGTTTTGGGTTTCGAACATTTCGGGCTAAGAACCAAATACCAAATTTCTGGATAAAATTTAGCGTGTAACCCGAGGTACCATGGTAAATGAATCTTAATGGATTTTCTTTCTGAAAAAAAGGGAACAATTTTTTGAAACGTTTACTTTTATTTCTAATTATTATTTCTTTCTCAATAAAAATAAAAATTCTCCATTTGTTTTGCTCTCGATGTTGTTTTTCAATTATTAGGTTTAGTTCTAAATATTGTCTTAGGTAATGTCGCTTTCCTAATTATCACTAGATTATATTATTCTAGGTGTTTTGTTTTTAATAAACTATACAAAAATGTATAATTATGAACACTTATGATGACTTATTCACGTTACAGAGACAGGAGTACATTACATGACTCAAACAAGTTGTCTAGGACTGCCAACAGGAAGTTAGCCTATACAAAAAAGGTTAAACGACTGCAGTTTTAACACAGGACACTGCCCTAGACAGAACAGATCGCTCTTCATTACTACAAGATGTTTAATTAACTAAGTCGAGTATCTAAGCTAAATCATTTTGAACTTTTTAATGCACTTCATTTAAAGTCAGAGCTTTGGCGTTTAATTTGATTGATGAACATTGCAAAAAAGAATTAATTAAATTATATTTATTATTATTTTTTTTAAGGTAAACCATTCTTTAAGTATTGGGAACCCTTGAGGTGATTTAATTAAAACATTGGTACACTGAGGTTATTTGGATCAATATAAGATGTTGTCTCTGGTGTGGCTTAGCCGTTAGCAGTGTAGTAAGAAAGCTTTTACTCAGGTTGTAACTTGTAAGTAAGACTAAAAATGACGTAAAATGACAAAGAACCCATCGGAAAGAAGCTTTCGCCAGAAAACAGCAACGAGAAGAGTTTATTGTTTAAAAAAACGGAGAATAAATCTCTTACTTATATGTCAAATCATTAGATTTTTTTATGATCAGTATCTTATCAGTATCTTATCAGTATCGTATCAGTATCTTATCAGTATCTTATCAGTATCTTATCAGTATCGTATCAGTATCTTATCAGTATCGTATCAGTATCATATCAGTATCGTATCAGTATCGTATCAGTATCTTATCAGTATCGTATCAGTATCTTATCAGCTTCGTATCAGTATCGTATCAGTATCGTATCAGTATCGTATCAGTATCTTATCAGTATTGTATCAGTATCTTATCAGTATCTTATCAGTATCGTATCAGTATCTTATCAGTATCGTGTCAGTATCTTATCAGTATCTTATCAGTATCTCATCAGTATCGTATCAGTATCTTATCAGTATCGTATCAGTATCTTATCAGTATCTTATCATTATCTTATCAGTATCGTATCAGTATCTTATCAGTTTCGTATCAGTATCTTATCAGTATCGTATCAGTATCGTATCAGTATCTTATCAGCACCTCATCAGTATATAATCAGTATCTTATCAGTGTATAATCAGTATCTTATCACTATCTTATCACCATCTTATCAGTATATTATCAGCATCTTATCAGTATCTTATAAGTATCTTATCATTATCGCATCAGTATGTTATCAGTATATTATCAGGATCTTATCAGTATCTTATAAGTATCCTATCAGTATCGCAACAGTATCTTATCAGTATATTATCAGTATTCTAATAATATTTGGAACTGATCAAAATTGGGAATGTGGTTAGATGTACCATTGCTTTCTTGGTTATGTCATGGCCGGACGTTAAAACTACTAAGTTATAGATTATTTTATTAATTTGATTAATATAAAATATGTTATGTATAAAGCTGTTTAAAAAAAAAACCTCGCAGAACTTGAAGGAAATATATTTTTTTAATGTTGAGTGAACTAAATCACGCGTATTAATATCGGGCATAAGAGTATGCAGAATGGCAGAATCTCAACTTTTACAGGATCCATATAGATCAGAATATGAATCGGAGGCCGTAATAAATCGAAAAAAGTAACAGACATTCGTTTTTATCATTTTTTAAAGTTATGCTAAGTTTGAAATGTGCGCAGCTGTTAAATACATGTTAGATACATGTTAGAAACATGTGAGATACATGTCAGATACATGCTAGATACATGTTAGATACATGCTAGATAAATGTATGATACATGCTAGATAAATGTTGGATACATGCTAGATACATGTTAGATACATGCGAGATACATGTTACATACATGTTTGATACGCTAAGATAAATTCCGAAGTTTATAAGGTTTTTCCATTTTCCTTTTCCATTGAAAATTTTTCAAACAAATTTGAGGATAAGGTATAGTGCTATTTTGGTGGACACATTCGATTGGATTATTTCTTGAGATCAACTTTTGTAATATAGTTTGATTTCTCCTTGGGTTTGTTTCTAATCAGTGGTTCCCAAACCGTACTACACATCAATAGCCCACCCGACACACTGAATTTACGGAAATTTAGTAAACAATTCTTTACAGAAAACAAAAGAGTAAGTTCTTTAGAAATAGATCATGAAACAAAGTTTGAAAAACACAAATTGCACGCCATTGAAGATTTGTTTGGGATTTGTGTTGTTCTCTTTTCACTAAACTTCTTTGCTACCACCAGCGAAATGTCTCTAAAGGGTGCGGTGAAAAATACAATATTTGTGAATAGGCAACGAAAAGCAGCAACAGAAAAGGGGAGTAACTACCGGTCGGTGTAAAGGAGATTTTCCCACAATTTAAAAAAAGAACACCCTAAACGTGTGTTTTGTAGGGGGGCGGAAGGTGGTAACTAGAAAGTACAATCTGTGACAACTTCTCTTCCTAACAGAGAGGGACAATCACCGGCGGAAACAGCAGGAGACAACTGCAAGCCATAATACAGGGAGACAACTACCATCCGAAATAATGGGACGTATTCTAACAGCCCTGTTAAGGGACGACAAAACGACAAAATAACAGGACTTAAATTCCAGCTCTGATAAGAGAAGAAAGAACAGAACCACAAAATAACAGGACTTTAACTTCCAGCTCTGATAAGAGAAGAAAGAATAGAACCACAAGATAGCAGGACTTTAACTTCCAGCTCTGATAAGAGAAGAAAGAACAGAACCACAAAATAACAGGACTTTAACTTCCAGCTCTGATAAGAGAAGAAAGAACAGAACCACACAATAACAGGACTTTAACTTCCAGCTCTGATAAGAGAAGAAAGAACAGAACCACAAAATAACGGAACTCATTATTTCAGCCCTATACATAAGAAAAGATAAGAATAAGAACAAAACAACAAATAACGGGACGTGCTCTACCAGCCCTGAAAATGGAAGACAACAACAAAATAATGGGACATATTCTACAAGTGCCGATAAGAAATAACAACAAACAAATAAAGGGTCTTATTCAACCAGCAATGATAAGGGAAGACAAGAACAAAAACAACAAAATAACGCGAAACAAACTAAAAACAATTCATTGTTTATGTCTACACTAGATTGTGCCAGGCGCCGTGGCGCCTGCGGCGCCCCCGTTTTTTTTTAAAGACCAACTAACTTGTCCTTTTTTGATAGATTGTG
>MUZC01000710.1:0-18280 GCA_002072015.1 Radix auricularia | reverse complement strand
TTTCAACTAAACTAACTGCTGTAGACTGTCGTACATCGCTTGCGTTAGCGTTACGTTACAAACCCACACCACTGGGCTATTATATATATTAATTTTGACGTTTCTAAATGCCAAAAAGCTCATTAACTTTTGTACAGCCCCGGGCTCGTAAGGATATGTGACTGATTTATAGTCAACATGTTGGACTGCCTGGAGCACGCTTCAACTATTTCTGGACTAGCCGCTTACTGTCAAAAATAAATAATAATTTTTTATATTTTTTTAAAAATAAAATTTGAAGGAGATATGAGCGTGACATAATTTATGCTCAAATGTTAAATAACCGTTGTGATTAAGGAAATCATCCAGTGCCCTGGAAATAGTCAGTTAACAAGACATGTTAAAATGTAATAAACCATTACCAGTGAGGGGGAGGCTAACAAGAGCTTACGTCACCGGAGTGCTACATAAAAGATGAAATATTAGGCCCTTGCCAGGAGTCGGTAACCTGTTGAGACTTGAGTTCCAAAAGTTACAACTTACAACATTGCCCAGTTTTTAAAGAGCCACCAACATGATTTTTGAAAACAAAATGATATAATTATTGATATTTTCACATGAAATTGGAGAACCGCAACTTGACATCAAAAGAGCCGCATGCGGCTCGCGAGCCGGAGGTTGCCGACCCCTGCCCTATGCCAATTCAGGTGATATAAGCAAAGAAGCATGTTTCCTTTTCAAAATATTCAAAAAATGTCTAGTCTTTAACCAAAGAATTACATCAATGTTCCCATTTGTTTAATGAAAAGCTTTGAGTCAATTCTTTTCAATGCCATTGATTTAAGGGTTAAAGAGATAATGCTTTCATGCTTACATCACACGGACTAGTGACGGGCACTCAAAGAAATGAATACCTCGTCTCTCTCAGTCCATGTCGATGAGTTATAACAGACATCGTTGGCAGGAGAAAAAACCCGCCGATATATTTTATATGATGGTACGTCACGATGGAGAGAGACGATGGGGGAAGGCTGGTCAAAGGCTCCAGAGAACGCATAGCACAAATGAAACATGTTTTCAGTAAGAGTTGCTTTTTTTTTTTTAGTTCACCGTCCATTCTGTGCACTCCAGATTGCATTTGTCGTAACAAAACATGAATTTTTCATAGCATGTAATGGCGATTCCGATTGAAGCGCCTCTTGAAAAGGTTAATTTGAATGACCTTCGCTTAGATTTTTTGTTGTTAGTCTTTTTCTTTATATTGATAGCTTGTCAATAGTTTCAAATCTGAAGGATCTGGTTCACAATTGTGATCTAGGCTTTTGTTGATCTAAAAATTGGTCTTGTAAATAGAAACAAAAAAGACAATATTTTAGAAAATGGAATATATGGCTTGTAGGTCGCGTATTTAGACGGTCTCAATACTGTATCTATGTTATGCACCCCAAAGAATTGAATCGTTTCGTATCTACCCCCAAAACTGATAATTATTCCCGTTCTCTATACCCAAACTGCTTTCAATAGAAAGTTTAATTCTCAAGGGCTCTGGGAATCAGGTGAAGCCAGGTTTAAGGGATTCGGGTCTCGAGCGCACAGCGGTTTTTCGAGACGTTACTTTTATCCAGTACAGAAGCTGTAGCGTTTAAATGGTCGTTTCAAGTAAAAGTGCACGTTTTATAACATGGGAAAGGAATTGCCTCGTGCATGTAATGAAACAAGAATATGAGTTTCTCGTCCTTTTTAAAATACGGTGTACGCAATTTTGAGAGCCGTAAATTGAGAAATTTCTAACTTTGGATGAAATTCTTCTTAAAAGGTTTTAAAAAGCGATCTTCAAAATTTTAAACAGGAAACACAATATTTTAAAAATTCATTCATAAGTTAGTACATCAAATTACAAAGTTAATTTAATTATTGCAACAAAATAAATAAAATAAAAATTAAAGGACCAGAAAATAGTTACATTCGAATTAGCGACTTTATGAAACAAATATTTATGTATGTATTTACTTTGTAAAAGAAAATCAACTAGATCAAGAAAGGAGTTACCCTAGAGTTCATGAACTTGTGGAGGTCGGTAAAACAAAGGGACACGACTATGGGAGATGCGTGCAGGCATCTCATAAATAAGGGGAGAGCACTAACATGAACGAGCAACCGCTTCCACTGAACTGCTTAAAATAGTCTTGCAAAGTGAAGAGTTGTCTTCAAAATCAGTGAAGACATGTCCCCATGAATTTGATCTTTTTTAAAAAATGAACTTTCTTTCAAATAATATACCATGTGACGTTTTGAATCCACTTTGAACTAACAATAATTGACTTACAGGTTTTTCCCTCTGACCTCTAAACAGTATGGGATCAAATGTATCCTTTTAAAAATAAGTTCATATTAATTAATTTGGCTTTAATACCACTTGTGGCCTATTCAAAAGCTATCACAAAGAGTAGGACAGTTACAAGTCTTCTAAATAGTTCAAAAGAGACACAAACAACTTGTGTCAAAAAGTGGTAACAACATTCCGGCTTGAAAAACTAATAATACAACTAGGTTGTTGTGGGGCGCCTAAGGCATCCACTTTTTTTTTCATAAGGCCAAGTAACTTATGTGAATGTTATTGTATGCGTCAGCAAAACAAGTAACGGCTCTTTTTACATCGTTCCCTTTTCCAAAATTAAAATATAAGCTCAAACAATGACGTCATACAATATTTTTTACGGCGAGAAAAAACCCAGGCTCTGTTAATCTCGAAACCAAAATGATTAACATTTTACGTCTATATTTTCAATTTAAAAATATGCAGAGTGATGTCCCTTAGCGTCACAGAATCGTTTATCGATACAGAATGAGTCAGGGCTTTTATTATATCTAATGCTTAAGTTCTGTTTTTTATATATTGTGTTTCTTTTTACTACTCAAGATTTGCCGAAACTTGACGGGGAATAGAAATGCATTAATGCCATGATAAATAATTCCAGAAATTATGTTAATTCAGTTTATCAAAGGAATGTAAATATTCTGAAATAAAGGCTAAACAAATGCACGACAACATAAGTGATGTGAAATAAGTAATGAGACTGCGTCCCTTATATGAAGAATTTTTTTTAGCATGCGCAAGAGTAAATAGTTGATAAGTTTCTTTACATGCGGTCAGAGGCGTCACTAGGGTTGGTGTCACCCGTGGCGGTAGCTAATGGTGTCACCCCCCACGACCTACTCACAGAACTCCTCCGAGTTTTCCACTGCCAAATAACGGGAACAAACAGCATTTTACATTTTGGTGTCACGCCCTTGATGGTGTCACCCGGGGCGGCCCGCCCCCACCGCAAACCCACTTGTGACGCCACTGCATGCGGTTAACTTAATGCTAGTGACACTACTAACTGGACAGCAACAACCGGGCTTGTCAGTGGAGAGACCTTAACTAGAACTGCAGAACCTCCTGGGGGAGACAGGACAATTCTTTAAGAAGCGAAATATCTTTCGATAATCAATCAGCAATGGTGCTAGGGTGATCCCAAAACACCAGCACACCCTCCAGCGTTTTATTTATACATCCAGCATAATTCTGCTCGCAGCCTTTGTAAGGGAGGACGGACACACAAAATAAAGTGCTAATGTCAAAAGATGAAACCTGGCTCGTGCTAATTTATAACGTGTTATTAAAAAAAATTGACAACATTTCATGTTTTACATCGAATATATTCTAGCAGTAGCATTAAGAAATACACGATTGTCTTTGATGTTAAAAGACAAAGTTCTACATCAGACTGCAAGAGAGGACGGTCGTGCTGGAGAAAGAGTTGTAAATAATGGGGGTACACCCAGCTCCAAATGGCTATTTGACACTAGTTAGGGAGGCAAAGGCGTCTTGGAATAAGCGTGGTCCCTAATATCCGTGGCCAGTGAACGCTGCCTCACTTGCCAATTCGTTCTTAACAGAACCTGGGACGCAGCTATCTTAGGTATAAAAAAAGAGAGTTTGTATAGATAAGAGCAAACTTCCTTTCTGTTGAATTCGAATACAATGACATCCCTGTGTAAACTCAAACTGAGCTATTTTATTGGTTGAAGTTTTCAATGAATAATTATCAATAAATTTTGTGGTAAAATAATGTAACGAGGCTTAAATCCTGAAATTTTAATTTTAAAAATAAATAATTAATTTCGCAAAATTATAAATTTAAGTTCATACATATAAATTTACCGTTATATTTTTTTATACTATCTAATTATTTTTTTTTAAATTATTTTTTTTTTGGTGGTTTTCTTACGTTCAGTTCCCATTACATGCCTTCGGCCCATAATCATTTTAAATACCTAAATCAACACTCGGAAAACATTTTTTTTTTAAATTCTAAAGTGAAACACATCAGATCATCTTAAAAGTAAATAAATAGCATTATATTTTATTTGGCACTTCACTTATTTGTAAATAGCAACTGATAGATCTATATTTTATTTACTTGGTAAGACAACAGAAGTGATAATTTGAGTCAATTTAAAATCCGGTCTGCTTTTTTCTCTAAAAGCGTAATTCATATTTGAATGAAAAATAAATTGTAAGGTAAATGTGGCAATATGGTAGCCTTTCACCCAAACCCCATGAGTGAATTGGACGATAGTCTTTTCATACAGTAAGCGGCGGAAAAAACAAGTAATACAAACTCGAATGAGTATTTAAACACAATTTTCAACAAGAATTTAATTTTTTTAATCAAAGGAAATCAGTCTAGATTAGTCTACATTAAAAGTCAATTCAAATAAGTAATTCTGAAATTAAACTCAATCTGACGTCCTATTCCCTTACGCTACATCACACCAAGAATGTGTCGATATAATGCGCACCTCGCAACAATCAAACATAAGTTTTCACAAAGCGGGAAAACTCCCGTTAACTATCATTTTAGATGACATTAAAAGCCATTTGAAATCAATAATTTTGAAACTAAATAAAACAATAGCTAAAATTACGGGAGTCAAATGAAAAGAGATTTTTTTTAAATACCTTCTCCAACATTGTTTTAAATATTATTAGCTATTGTTTTGCGTTTGTTTTAACCCGATAGCTGTTATGTTTGGAGAGAAATTGACAAAATACTGATATTTTTTCGTTTCTTTTTTTCCCCAGGAAATCCAGTAAAGTGTTTTGGTATTTTTTTGACGTTGCACATCATTGAGACTTCCTAAGCACAATTGCAAAAGACCTTAAACCTCTATATGGTATGCTTAAGAAGGATTTGAATGTGCAAGCTCACGTGCGCACAGACATTTCAAAAGTATAAACGCAATTCCAAGGGGAAATTGCGTAAATCATTTTTTTAACTTAAACAAAAGGATTTTCCCTTAAATTTTCTTGAATACAAAAGTATGACGATGGGTATTTTTGTGTAATCTCCACTTGGTCTAAATGATTTACTTCAAGAACCTAACCCAATAAATGTTTGTGTATCACCCATCAAGATGGTCAAAATGTTCGTATCGTTTTGGCGGCGTTTGCCGTGAAGCTAGAAAACAATTTACACAACAAATATCCTCAATAAGTGTACAAAAGGGCGCAAAATGGCGTTTGACATTAGACTTTTTCCGTGTCAAAAAAACAACAACACGCCTTTGGCTATAATCTGCTTATGGTTTCCTGCCAGTTAGATCTGGGACAGTCGAACTTTAGAAGACAAAGAATCAGACATTTTTTTATCTAAATAATTTTATCTCAATTGACCTCAACGAATCTGTTCTCAGCAATAAGCAAACAAATTTAATGAGAAGTTTTGATGTTAGTCATGAAAATTTTATTGAAATTTCAAAGCTAATTGAAAACTCTGAGACATCGAATGACAACGGTTTTTACTAAAGGCTACTGCTGGCGAATAAAATATAAGAAGAGCGTAATTTTGTTTTTGTAACCTCAACAAAAAAGAAAGTAAGAAAAAGAAAAGTTTAAGAAAAAAAAACAAGAAAAAAATTACTTTTAACAGACCAACTTGTAAAACAAGAGGATACTTTGTTGCTTTCTAAAAACCCCTGACAATAACAGATACCTTACCTGAGTTGATGGTCAGCTGCACAGGTAACAAAAGGCTTGACCAAAGTTGCTGATGCCCTCAAGTGTTATCGCTCACTCTTCGCTCTTACGTCTGAGTTCACTGAGCGCTGTAGGAGACAACCGCCGCGGCTTCTATTAAACGTTTTATTTCAGTGACTTATACCGTTTATCTACTTTTTTTTTGTTTAACTATAAAATTCTGATATCGACTGTCTACTTTCACCTAAGGTTTTTTTTTTCCCTTCTTTTTTTTCCAGTGTACTTTAAAAAACCGAAAAGTCCCTCTCTCTTAACCCCAGTTCCGCTCTTTGAATAAACCACACTCAAGTACCGGCGCGAGTTTTTATATCTTGTCCGCTGACTTCACAAATTCCTGCTCAGTGCTGGACGCGGGGAGCTGAGGCAGGAAACGGGAGGAGAGGCAAAGGTGGTGGCGGCACGTCGCGATTGGCTGGCTGCCCACGCGCTACTAAAATACGAAACTTGGTCAACTTTGGGCATCCGTGGGCACCTGTCCAGTTACGACCGATTGGTGAAAATTTGTGTTTGTCTCATTAGAATTTGGCACGTGATGAGAAATTATTAATATATGGTTAGCGGAGTTGGCTTTGGGGTGGGGGTGGGGGGGAGGCGGTGGGGGTTGTTGTCGTTTCGTCCTGTAAGTTGTCATGAGATGTTCTAGTACGTTACAGGGATGTTTTATTTTTATCAGTACAAAATTGACCGAGTAATGATTCAAAGTTGTAAATTCGATATTTTAAATTTCAAATGTTTTAAATATTTTGTAATAAAACAAGACTTGTACTGCGTCTATAAGGTAAAGTAAGATTAGTCTTTTTAATATATTTTTAAAAATAATTCATCAGGAAATTCATGGAGTGGCGAATGATATTTAGACCCTTAATGTGGAAATTTCGAGTTACGTAAAATAAAAATACACCTAAATCAATAATCGCTCCATTTAACTTGAGATAGTGACAGAGAGAGAGAGAGAGAGAGAGAGACAGAGACAGACAGAGAGAGACAGAGACAGAGAGAGAGAGACAGAGACAGAGAGAGAGACTGAGATAGAAAAAGAGACAAAGACAGAAAGACAGAGAGAGAGAGAGAGAGAAAGAGAGAAAGAGAGAGAGGGGGGAAATCGGGAATTTTTGTTAAAGTAATCTTTTGAATGTTTAAGTTTAATAAATTAACCATTTTATATTCTTCGTACTCGCAACCATTTTATCTTTAAGAAATCTTGACTTCTGAGAAATTAATAAAATATCGCCAAAACAAACAGCGAGGCGAAAAATGTATAGATCTAGTCGTTATAAAACAGCATGAAACATTTATCAACTCCAAGATAATCATGTAATTGTCGGGATATTTATTATTTTTCGGCCTTTAATTTTTATCGTTTTACTTTTTGACTTCCAATAGTTTGTAAGTGATTGGTCGATTAATCGTTAAAAAATAACTTATTAGTTGAAATTGGTTTACGGTGAATCGAGAAATTAATCATTAATTTCTGCAGCCCTAAACACAACAAAAAAATAAATAAATAAAAAATCAAATACATTTTTAAAAAATGTAAATACAGTGCCTTCCTCGGCAATATTTTACTAGTCTGTCGTAACGTCATTTGCAGTGACAGCATGAAGAGTTGCCATAAATCGCTAAGCGATGTTAATACTGCTTAACTTTTGTATCGACTGAACGTGATCCCTTACCTCGTACGTTCAATAATTCTCTCTCTCTCTCTCTCTCTCTCTCTCTCTCTCCCTCCCTCCCTCTCTCTCTTTCCCTGAATCTATCGTCCTCATGCATTACCCCAGGTGCTGTTTGGTACCCGAGACAAAAAAAATTAAAGTTATGTTTCCGTAATCTGTATTCTTCGTGATCTGAGGAATTTGTAACACAAGGCATACCGTCATATTCATTGTCTGTCACAGGGCAGTAGAGACGCCATAGTCGTTGGCAGTGATATACGATTTCATGAGAACCAGAAGATATTTATTAGAGACTATTTGAGGGGATGTGGGAGGTTGTTCTCTAATGAAACATCTTATCTGTTACAGACGGTCCTTCTGTATGGAAGATTATTGCATACTTCGGTTTGTGCTTAGTCCTGCATTCTTGTTAGATTTTTAAATGATGATAAAGTGTTGGCTTTCCTGGTTTCTTCAGGCAACCAAATCTACGCCCGAATTCCAGATGGGAAGAAAGAAAACTTGTATGTGTTTGTTCTTGCATACAGAATAAGAAAGGTGTTTTTATCCTTAAACATAATCTGTAAAAGTGTTGGATAATATTGAAATACAAAATTAATTATTGCTTTAATTATGTACTTAATCATTAATGGTGAACGTGAACAAGCAGATGTGTATGTGTTTGTGTGCGTTCTGCTAAAAAAAAGTATCAAGTACATCAGGTTACTTTTTTCTAATATTAAGATTTATAAATTTCAAAAAGCCTGAAGATTTACGAAAAGAAAGTACAAAGATTATGGCAGCCCGGCGAAACTTCATAGAGGCTACTATTTTCGGTAGACACGTATAGAATCTACTCTTGATTCATAAGATAGGCTCCAAAACATTTGACGAAATGTAGAATGTATTTCTTTTTCTGTGCCCCCAAAAAATAGAATTTTTTACTATTACAAGTTTGTAACCGAAGCCTTCAAGACTGCACTAAAAATACACCTCTTCAAACTTTACTTTCAAAATTAATTTAACAACAATCGACCATATCTATAAATGATAAACGTAGCTCATCTACAACCATCCTATACTCGTTATTTTTTTGTTCTTGTTGTTATTAAGATATGAATGTCTTACATTCAATGCATGAATAAAAATGTTACTATATTTATATATAACGCTGTGAGCTCAGCTGCTTGCTGGTGTCTGGCGCTATATAAATTATCAATTTATACATACCTATATCTGTTTAAGTGTAAAAAATTAATATTTTGCTTTTAAAGCGATACATAGCGCTCAACATTCCCCCCTCCAACCCAATAACTAAAAAGAGCAGTTTTTCATCGAGAGAGGAAGTGAAATTAATGAAACTAGAGTGTAATGTGCTTGATAGACAGTCAATTGGCGTGTCTGACAGTTTCTCGAGAATGTTCACGAAAATAGAAGACTGTCGCGTGAAATGAAATCCTTGTTGACACTGTCTTGAAATTCGGTTTTTATTTTTCAAATTAAGAGTAGGGTATCACCTGTCAATAATGACTGAAGTTTTCAAAATAAATATAGTTCAGCTGCAATCTATTTATTTTGAAAAAATGTTCATCAGAACTAAGGAAGTAATGTAATATAAAACGTTCATTTATTTTATTAATTTTTGTTTTATTTCATTTTTTTTCAAATTTAGCAATTTTATGCCGACGTTCGAAAAGAATTCTTTTTGGTGCGCTGCTTTCTAAAATTAGGACGAGACGGGACGGATGGACGGGTCGGACGGGAAATACATCGCAAATTATGTATATTGATTATATATACAATATATATGTAATGAAAAAACCTCCAAGCTTAGGCATCGCACTCTTTAAGTTTGCATGAATAATAATGATATACTTATGATAATGGTATACATAGTGAATTACACACAGCATAAAGTGATACTACAGCAAAGAATTTTGAAGTTCGAAGTATTCACAAATATTGCTGAGGAGTCGGCTGGACATTTACTTGCAGTATTGAATAGTGCTCAGTGCTCACCAATTAATAATACAGCACAGTGCTTTATAAATAGATTATGTGACTGTAGTTTGATCCACATCAAGCACATCTGTGATTTGAAGCCTTTTAAACTTCATTGATGATTATGACTTGTCAGTTTATTCGTCCATTTCCCTATATATCATTACCACCACATTACCAAAACATGTAAAAATTCAAATGTAATTTTTTTTACACATATTAATAACAAAGAACTATTTATTTTGCACGAAACGTAGCAATGGGTGACCACTCGCCCACCCCCACCAGTGTATAGACTACGTCTACAAAAAGGGTTTTCTTCACCACTGTATTATGAAATGAATTAATATTTCCAACGCAGCCACGGAGCTATTATTTACGCACAGAATTTGAACCAACTTTGTTTTTCTAATCTTGATTCACAATGGTGATTGTAATATAATATATCTTGTCATGTGACATAAAATGTGACTAGTCAGTAAAGAGAGATAAAAAAGTTCAATCACTTTTTTTTTTTAAATTTTATTTTCAAAATTCTTTTAACTCTGTCATGCTCGTGTGTAAGGTTAAAAATTTGAATGTTCGTAAATTCGGTTTCACTGATTTAAGTTCAGTTAGATTAATTTTTTTTTACATAAATTAAAATATGCATCACTTAACAGCAGCACTTGCATTGGGGGTCAACAGTCATCATGCATATGCAGGCACGTAATCTAGTCAGACCAAAAAGCATAACACTGGCACTGCATTTACATATATATATATAAATATATATATATTAGGGATGAGGAAATTAACGATTACTCAATAGATTAATCGTTAAATTTTTTATCAATTAAAATAAATTTAATCGATTAAAATTCGATTAAAATTTAAGAAAATAATCGATTAATTTCGATTAATTATATTGTTATAATACATACATAGATCCCGTTAAGTGACGATTCATTATTTCACGAAATTGGTTAAGTTGCGGTAACTCCATGGCTCCCAAATTTTGTGACGTAACACAACAAATTCGTTCCGCTATGCAAGCCATTAGGAAGAAAAACCTTTTTGTAGACGTTATCTATACACGTCTAAATAAATAATAATAATACCAGGGAATTGTACGCAGTCAGAAAATATAACAATTTTTTTATAAATTATACACATATTTATAAATCTATCTTATTTTATATGACATATAATTTTATGAAATATCTTTGAATTAGTACGCGGATATTGCAATCAACGAAGTTCAAGAATTTATTCTGATCGTATTTGAGACCGATGTACGTCATTTTAAAGAAATAGAGAATCCAGTGTCTGACAGAACGTATGGTTCAACTCGTTGAAGTAGATAAATGTAATGTACGTTTTTAAAAAAAAAATCGTTGTCATCTAGCAATGATCTATTCTGGAGTCGGATTTGTGTTCCTTTCAGCTGATGAGACCAAGCCCACACATTGTTTAATAGTAAGACATCTTTTGTACCGACGAGATTTTATCTTAACAGTCAGATTCCGAACCATTATGTTAGGTCCTGGCCAGTTATTGAATTTCTGTAAAGATGTAAGTAGTAAGTATCTGATCACGTGGGAACTGCCATAAAAGACTTGCGTAGGAAATTTCAGTAGCGTAGGTTGGTAACAGATGTTGATAATGGTAACACTAATATATAACCTTATCCGGATATAACCATTATACCTTTCAATCCTTACCTTTATCAGTGAGTCTTGAGCTTTGTTCCCGGCGCATCAGTAGGTACAAAGTCTAGATGATTTATTAAAAAATCCCTAATATTCCTTCCATACTTCTTTGCTATGATTTAAAAAAGATTTCTCGTTTTTGATGAATTTGACCGTTTGTTGTTCTCCAGACAGGGATCTCTTTAGCACTCTAAGGATACCATGACGTAAAAACTTGCACAAATTTCACACAAGATGTCTTCAGTAAAAATAAAATTGCAGGGCAGAAACTCGAAGGAACTCTTACAAGCTGGTATCCATGGTAACATTTGAATTCAAATGCAAAGCCAGGTTTGTTGGCCGTGACATTTTGTGAGAATAACAGACGACAGCTTTTTTAGGATAATATTTTATTTTGGTCTCGTGCATAGATAGAGGTTTGGATCCAAGGATGAGAAAAGCACATAAGACAACATTAAACCGTGCATAATGCACTGAAATAAACCTGATCAGCAAAGGCGTCACTAGGGTTGGTGTCTCCGAGGGTGTCAACCCTCACGACATGCCCCGCATACCTACTCCAAGCATGCATTTTCCAAATAACAAGATCAAAGAGACTTTTACAGTTTGGTGTCATCCCTTTTGATGGTGACACCAGTTGCGGTCAGCTCCCTGCCCCACATCGGACACCTAGAACGCCTATGCTGATCAGCTGTGAAGATTTGATAAAGAAGACTCTTGGATTTATTCTCCACTCAAATTATGCATCCAACATAATCAGCACAGATCAATTCCTGGTTCAAGAACATATTGGGCTGGAATCGTTCTCATCAGCTCAACCACACAATAATAAGGGACAGGCACAACTCTGATGATTAAATATTCTGCCTGTATTTCAACGTTGTAACTGTTAATAGAGTAACTAATTAATTTAAAATTTAAAAAAAAAAGATTTGTGTTAAGATAGTTGTCATGCTTTTGTTAATCAAATATTAAAAAGTTAAGTAACCTTATTTGAAATCCTACATGTGGAAGAAAGTCAGCAGTCCCGAGCCTGCGCTCTTCGTGTGGTTTCCCGGAAAACCCCCTCAGCTCTCAGGCCTGATAAGGGACGTAAAAGCTGAGACGGCCCCCCGTAGCGACCGCTTCTAGAAACGGCCACCTGGGCGTCCAGGACACTAGGTCGAAAATGCCTCCCACTTTGTTGACCTCTCGAGGGGTGGAATTTTCCCTACTTTGACTAGCTATCACTTCGGCGCCACCCCGGCAAAGCTTACGAGTCTCAATGGTTAGGACCGCCGCAATGCGGGGGATCATCAATGACCAACTTAGGGTGTAACCCCCACTGAAAAGTTTCCTCAGAGCTGGCGTCCAAAGCGTTCCTAGCGGTAACTTTTGCTAATCCGTGCTGGCGCTCCTGGCCCTAAACCGGTACCACTCAGTGGCGTTGCTAGTTAATTGAGGGGGACGAAACGGTCGCTTCGGAGTAACCCGACCATCAACGGGTACATTGGTTTTCAAAATCGGTATTGCATCTAAATGCTTTGCCTAAGATCCGTACAGCCACTGTAATCATGTGTGACTAGCACCTAACACCTAACATATCGGACTTTGGCATTGCCTGCCAGTAGTTACTAAAATCTTCAAATTCATGCCTGAATAAAAACAATCAGACATCATTGGAGTGGCGGATTATGCTTATATAAAGAATATGTTGGCAGGGACAATGTAAAAGAGTGGTAGGTATTTCAATAGTGTACTTCTTTATATTTTGTTACTGAGCTGTGTCAATTAAAGAATCAAGTCCATCATCTGTGGGACAAATGATTTAATCTAACTGTCTCTATACAACTGTAGTCGCCTTGAGACCATATGACAAAATAAACACGCAGCCTACAGTCTTAAATAAATGCAACCACTCTAGTCTGGTGTTCAAGATCATGTTATCAAAACTGATCCATTTTTTTTTTATAATTAAGAAATATTTCTTTTAGAAATGTTCTAATCATCTTGTAATTTATAATTTTTAGTATTTTTTTTCTTTTCTACATCTTGCTTGAAAGAATAAAAATATTCAGTGATAAACTTTGTGTTAAATGTTTTTATTTTCAAAATTAAAAGACAAAATATACCTTTTAATTTTTTAAATATTCATTAATTATTATAAACAAAATACCAATATAATAAAATTTGTCATAATTTTCTTTATTTATTATAATAAATTAATTTTAACATACCATAATTATTATAAAAACCACACCATTGAAAACGTTACATTTCATGTTAATAACCAGAGGCCAATAGATATATGACAAGGTTATGTCACAATCAATTAGACTACCAACACCTAGCTTATGAAACCCTTGAAAAATATAAATGCATTTTCCCCACCAATGTTCCCTTAAAGGTTTGTTGGTCCATTTACGAATGTAAAGAAATAACTCGTGTGGAAATCTGCACAGCAACAATTTTTGTTGTTGCAATATTGTACAAATTTGCTACATGATAATTCTAAACTGCTGCGCGGCCTCAGTCAGATGTTCGCAGCTTAGAGCAAACATTGGCACCAACTCTTTTAACTCTCCTCCCTCCTTCACAAACACCCAAATTTTCATCAAGTGCTTTATTCCAATAAAATCGAAGTCATGCTCACTGATGTAAAAATATTTAAAAAATTCTTTCTGTGAATGACGTCACAGCAAATATTAATATTTGACCAGCAAGAAACGACAGCACCTCGTGACCTCAACCATTCATGACTTTAACAAACGCGCACTGCCTCACTGGCGGAGTAGCAGAAAGCTGACCACGGTGAAACCTCCTGGATTTAATGAAATGTTATTACACTGGCCTTTCCCGAAAGTAATTATATGGGCCTGGTGCAATCAATAAACCCATGCTCATTGTTATAGTGTATGCCCCTAGAGCGATTTGAAAGAAAAGAATCCAGTGTTTCCCTGAACGTTGTGGATATTTGAGAGTCAATCTTATAGGTCTTCCGGTGATTATAGAAGCACTTAGTCAACATTCGTTTCCAACTTTTGTCTAGGGGCTAGTTTGGTCCTTCTAAATATATTTTTGTGATGATTTTCTACAACGATAGACTTGCTCCACCGTTTATATACACTTGCATGTGTACTCTAAAATTAGATTCTGTAGCTTTATGGATGCAGAGAAGAGTTGGAGTGGTGTACAAAATTATTGCACATGACTATTTAAAGCTCAAACTTCCATTTGAACGGCTTGCCATTCCGATGGGAAAAAATAAATACTTTTGAGAATAATGAATTTTTTGTTTCAATAAATGATTACTCGTGTATTAAAGAGTTAATAATTTTAATTATCAATGAGTTAATATAATCTAGTTAATGCAGCAATGATATATAGTAAAGATACTAAAATAATTAATACCACATATTAGATAGCTATTAAGAATTGATACTAATGTTTTGAAAAGATTTCGATAATTAAATATTCATGTACTTCATAAAACTAGATAACACAATGACGAAATATCTGATATATAAATAATTTTGATATTCCCTTTCAGATTTATTCAACAAAGTCTTAAATACTATAATATTTTGATCGAGTTATCTTTTTAATTATTAATACAATTACGGGCCTTTGAATGGTGAAGCTGTATGACATTTAAAGAAAGATACAAAATTTATTTTGTTTAAATGCTCGAAAAGCATGCAGCTAAAGCCATTAATTCGCAGATGTTATGCAGTTGTAAATATTCACTCGTCACTTTTTAAAAAAATTGGCGCCAATTTCCAGGTCTTGCAGGTATGGATTATTGAGGTCAATTCTTGGATGATTTATAGCAAGTTGAAAGCTGAAGGCAAGACCAAAGCACAACTGAATCCCCCATAACTTCACACTTCTATTCAGCTAGCTGGATCCAATATATAGGTGACTTCATCAGACTAGGAACATTGGCTAAATTATATCTGAAAAATTTTCTACAAATAACTTTATCACTCACATTTGGCAGTTCTCTCCCACAACTTCTCATCCGACTCGTGCGCTTCTTATCTGACTGAACTTCTCTCTGTCTACTCACCCACTCGTCAGCTACGCCATTCTGCAGACACACGTATACTCCTTGTTCCTAAGACACGCACTAGTACATTTGAGATAGGTCTTCCTCTTTCTGTGCTCCAAGCAAACGAAATTATCTACCATTACACATTCGTAGCATTGCTATCATTTAGACCTAAAAGACAGCTATAAAAACACATTTCTTCAAACTTTACTTTCAAAATTAATAATTCAACAGTTTTCTGAATGACAAACGTAGCTAATGTGAACCCTAAAGTCGTTGTATATTTTGTCTATAATATTTTGGAATGGTTAAATTGAATGCATTTATAACCATACGTTACTTTTTATATGAAGGGCGCTGAGCCCAGTTGCTTGCTGGGGTACAGCTTTGTATAAGTTCTCAAATTATTATAAATACTATTATTCGTCTATTTATCAATCGTATATTTTGTTCAAAGTAATAAAATAGCCTACCTTGATTATTTAGCTCGCGCTTAGCATCTAATTTAAAAATATCTATGATGTCACCAAAAAAAAAACAACAACAAAAAAAAAAAACAACAGCAAAGTGAAAACACACGCGTCAACACTTACATATGTAATAGTCCAGTACTAGATTTGAGAAAACGTGATAAAGTTACTTATATTTTTTTAAACGAATACATCTAGTTTCTATACGCTAGGATCGCAAAAGAGTGTTCTACCAATAGCAGCAGTGAATCTTAAGCAAACAGCTAGCCATGTTGATACGTGCAGGTAAATTTATTTTTCAATTATTGATATTATTTGCGAAAATCTTATATATTAGAAACTATTTTACAACTATGAATCAATAAACTAAATTTAATTACAATAACATATTGCCATTACTCCCAAACCCATCTTTGCATACACTATCTATGGCCCACATACTCTGTCAACTGCTGAATCCGAGTGTACAGCTTAAAAAGCCTGCACATACCATAAACCTACATTTGTGACGAGGGGCAGGGTGTGTTCAATAAATGTGAAGTCACATCAAACCGCGCAACTTTAAATAAAAGTTTCACTTAAATATCTGATTACTTACATTTTATTTAATGACGTATTACATGGCTTCACGCATGTTACGATATTACATTATCTTATCTTACCTGTTACAGACGCTGCTTCTTTACAGAAGATTATTGAGTCCTACTTTTATCTATGGTTTGTGACTAGACCTGCATTCTTCCTAGAGTTTAAATGTTGATAAAGTGTTGGATTTCCTGGTTTCTTCAGATAACTTAATCCACGCCCGGATACCGGACGGGAAGAACGAAAATGTGCATGTGTTTGTTCTTGCATATGGAATAGGAAAGGTGTTTTTATCCTTTTGTCTATCTGAGGGTTGTTTTATGTTATCTTTGTGCTGTATTTCTAAATTAGAATTAATTGCTTTATGTATAATTACTACTTTACTCCCCATTCTTCTATCCTCTAGTGTTTCAAGGTTTAATAATTTAACTAATGGTGTTATTTTTGTCAGTTTTGAATACTCTCCAGTAATGGATCTGCAGCTCATTTTTGAATTTGTTCTAGTTTATCAATGTTTTCTCTAGTGGATGGGTCCCATACAGAAGATGCATTCTCTAATACTGGTCTCACTTACATGAGGTAACACTTAAATTAATTTTTATATCTCTATAAAATTAAATTTGTAAAAAGTTTCTTTTTATAAAGCCTAAGGTTTTGTTTGATTTTTTAATAACTTCATTGACATAGGTTTCCATGATAGTTTCCCATTTATTATTACCACAAGTATATAGCATCTTTAGTTTGAGTTAGTTCTTTTCCATGAATGAAATATTTTAAATTTATTGTTTTTTTAATTCTTTGTTACTCTTAGCAGTTGACACTTTTCTTGGTGGAAAGTTATACCCTGGTTAGTTTACAATGATGTCAATTCATTCAAATCCTTTGAAAAAATTTTGCAATCTTGTTCTGATTTAATTGTTCTATAGATTATACAATCATCAGCACATAACCTAGCTTTTGTTCCTGTTGTGATATTGTTGGGTAAATCATTTATATTCATTGGAAAGAGTAAAGGACCTAGCACAGTTTCTTGTGCAAATTCCTGAGTTAGCCTTTATTGGTGCAGATTTAAATCCATTAATTATTACAGTTCGCTCCCCTCCTAGAAGAAAGTCTTGGATCCAGTGATTTAAGCGTTCTGAGATTCCAAAGTAGTTAAGTTCTTCTTTTAGTAAACTAATGTGGTAAACTTTGTCAAATGCTTTCGAGAAGTGCAGCCTTACACTAAAAACATACTAGAAAGTAAAAGGTCACAAGAAACCTAATGAGTTCACAGTTCCCCTTTCCACCCATGAGACAAAACCTATTCCAAATTTACACCCAAAAAACATTACCAATTAATATGCTTCCATTGTGTATTTATAGATACATGTTTTTTTTTCAAACAAAGAAATTGTATGCATTAGTATGTAAACAAATTTATACATTTACTTTACGAACGTTCATAGTAGAACACTCGTGTATTATGCTATCAAAATTTCAAATGATTTTATATCAATCTTATTCTATGGACAAAACTGCAAGATGTTTTAATCTTAAATCCGTACTTGTGGAAGGAAAATAATGTTTTAAAAAAATCAATTTCAGTTTGGAGAAGCTCCATTCACGACTAGCTGATAGCCATTGTTCAAAAATTCTTAGCACAATTACAAAGTTGAATACATAATTTTCCATCAATACTTTTGAATTTTGAATAACTTTTAATAGTTGAAGGGGGTTTGCTCCTCGTTTGTCTAACGTAACGCCTGTCTTGTTGTAGGTACAGTTTGCTCCTCGTTTGTCTAACG
>MUZC01000709.1:208923-235907 GCA_002072015.1 Radix auricularia | reverse complement strand
AGTAGTATCTAATGTGAATAGATCAAGTAGTAGTATCTAATGTGAATAGATCAAGTAGTAGTATCTAATGTGCCATACTTCTTTAGTAATTCTTTTTCCGTCAATCCAAATGCACTGCCAAGGTAAAGGCAGCAAACAGCCAATAACAGGATGAATCTTTTCATCTTTGATTTGTTTAAATAGGAAATCTGTAACTAATTGGAAAAGGAAATGAAATCAATCATCATAGTTGTAGAACTTTGATTGTTTAAATAATAAAGGACAAGTGCATGATAGGCTGACAAGTAGCTTACAAACAGAATATGACTTATACCCCTCTGATACCAGAGTTTATGTTACATTTGCATCCAAAGTTCTTCAATAGTCTGGGTGTGAATGCCCCTGTGTACTGAATGAATGAACTCATAAGCGTGCACAACAACTGAGTGATTGTGATCATACACACTGTTTTTTTTAGGATGTGGCTAGCGCTACGACAATTTTGTTGTAGCAGCAGACAACCCGGCCGGATGTTGCTAGCATTACGACATGTCATAGCGCTAGTCAGGAAACTAGTGCTATGACATGTTGTAACAGCAGACCATCCGGCTGGATGTTGCTAGCAATACGACAAGTTTGTCGTAGCAGCAGACGATCCGGCGGGATGTTACTAGCATTACGACATACGCCACTCTTTGCAGTAGCCACTTGGAAAGAATTAAGTCGCAATAATATCTTAACAAACTCTTCTTTATATTGTATACTCATTTATATTATAATACGACCTTAATAGATCCGGGCTTATTTGTGTGTACTAATTCTAAAATCTAAATTAATTTAAATAAATTATTTAAATATTGGTCTACCGATTATAAATATGTCAGCCGATTTTGCTATACTATACTATACTTGTGTAAGTGATGCCGATGCCGAGTATTAAAATTTAGCATACCGTAAAGTAAAGCCGTAAATGAAAATCCTCAAGAAACGATTCGCGCACAATCACAAGAATGCAAAATAATTTGTTTTGTGTGGAATAATAAAATGTACCGTGTGCACTCTTGTCACTGGAAACCATTCCATTCATCCTTCAACTTCATTTTGACTCTATGACTCTTACTATTGGCATTGGCGTATTAGTATTGCTTTGTTCTCATTGACATTGTTTCATTCATAAAGGTTGGCCGTGTGTAAAATTTATTTAACTATTGGTTAAAATTAACAATTATTATTGTAAGTCAAAGCCGAAGTTTGTTGTGAGTCATAATTATTCATATATCATCTAGAACTTGTAAACATATCAGTATAATTATAAGTAACAAAAACTTCGTTTTGGCAAAAATGAATATCGGTAGACCCCTAAGATTTAATCAACGTATCTGCTTTTCAGAATAATAACAAAAGTTATCAACACACTCGTTGTGATTTAAAAAATAAAAAAAATAAATGAAATTTTAAAAAAAAGAAAACTTGACGGCAGCGGAATTCGATCCCGCCATCAATAGTGTCACATCATTTACAAACTAACCCGACTATCCATTCGTCTAGCAAAGCTGTTGAGCAAATTAAATTTATTCAATTTGTAACTGTTTTTCATTTAATGGATGAATCTATATTTTTTATTAACCTTTAAAATTCATTAATAGGCTTACTTAGTACTCGTGATATTTTATTATGAGAACTATAGTTTAGTTTTCAAGTGTTAGTATTATTTAGGTACTTTGACAGAAAATTTAAATGTAGTCCAATATGCTTAACCAATGTATCATTTTAAAGGGCTTTCTAAGACCTTTTCAAAAACACTTGTTTTGTCTTTCTATCTTTTGTAGAAGTGGAGTTATGATTTTTTTTGTCAATTTTTTTTTGCCCCTAATATAAACTACATAATTTATTTAAAAACTTGTGACCCAAATTTCAAAATCTGTACTTTTTCCATCACAACTTTTTAAATTTTAGAGATATGGTTATCAAATTTTCAGGAGACATTCACAATCCAATTTTCAAAATAATGATCAAGGAATTTTTTAAGTATATCAAGATTTTGAATTTTGTAAAAATATATATGAAAGCTTCTTGAAGAAAATCATAGCGAAAATTATTATTTTTATATATAATATATTCATAGATAAATACAAATCAGTACAAACAGATGCATGCCAAATGTATTTTAATTAAGTATATTGTAAATTTAAATCAATAACTATGATTAAATGTTTGAATGGTAGGTATTTGACTTTTAAAATAAAACTGAATGCGAGTTACAATAAATTATTTTTGGAAATACCCCACACCATGAAAACTGATTACTGAAATTTCAAATTAAAATCCATTAGTATTTGAAGATTTAAATATCTCATTAAATGATAATAAGAATAAGAACATTTTTACTGTCAATTTCTGAGTAAATAACTTGTATTATTTATTATGCGCATTTACTTAAATGTCATTCATAACATGTGTCATTGTCCTTCCCTTATCTGAACTTATTACATATTTAGGAATGGAAGATATTCAAGTTCTGCAATGAAATATTATTTTTATATCTTGTAATTATTCCTGATTCCTACTATGTCTGTTTTAATTGACATTTGTTTCTTTTTTACATGTAAAATATATTAATTGTTTTTCAAATGTATATGTCCTCATCTTTGTAAAAAGAATATGGTAAGATATAACAAAAAAATGTTTAAAATCAAACATTAAATAAAAGAATTACACTATTATCATTATTAATTCTAAGGTAAGTATCAGTTTGGACTTAGTCTTAGCATTAGTAAAAATTTCTAATTATGCTCTTATACTTATAATTAATTTTAAAAATAGCATACCACATATTTATAAATAATATAACTTAACTAACTTAGTTATATTATCTATAATTATGTAATTAAAAAAGTAATTAAAATATATACTAATACTGTGACCAATACTAATACTATAGAAATTATATACAAGAAAACTAATAGTATTATGGTATAATGTTAAATGGACCTGTATTTCTTTGTAAACTGACTTTAATATTACTAATAGTTAATGGTTAGTAATAGTAATAGTAATAGTGATTTAATTATTAATTAAGAATAGTAATACTAGTGCTTATTCATTTCAATTTTATCGATTTATTTTCATCCATCATAGATCATTATTGGCCTTATTAAAGTGATATCATCCTTTTACATTATTTTTATATAAATATCTTTGTTTTATTTGTATTTATTCAGATGTTAAATGATTGCAATTATGCATTAAGTATAGCGCTGAGTAGTCTTTCTTAGAAAATTAACACGCCGGTGAAGAAGAAAATGTCGGCCATATTTGTTTTTTACGGTGCCGATGTTTGGTCAAAATGTAAATCGAGGTCAACCGCTTACTATGGAAGGCTACATTGATGAAATCAATGATTTTCCAAACAAAATTAACATGATTATTGTGTATATGTAAGTCCAAGTAGCGTATGTTAATTAAATACAGAATATTTAAGACATTAGTAGCTTAACGATGTTGCAAGAGACACAGAAAAATTCTCCAGCGAACACCGTGTTGCATGAATAGTGATAGCGTCTCTGGAAAGCTACTAACTGACATACTCGATGCCCAAATTTATTTGTTTTTCAATTACTGTGACGTATAACGACTAATTCGGGGATCTCCGTAGAGCTAATAAAAATTTTCCGAAAAAATATTTCCGTAAATTTACGACATGCGCAGATCGATGCACGAACGAGTATTGAAGTGCCTATATTATTATTAGCATAATTAAAATGCAACAAATTGTTTACGGCATTGTCATAACAGCAGATGATCCGGGGGGGATGTTGCTGGCGTTACGACATGTCGTAGCACCAGCCACATCCCCCCAGGTTGTCTGCCGTTAATTTGTCATAGCAGTAGACACTTCGTTTTTTTTAAAGAGAGCGACATTCTGTTAGCCAAGCGGAAGCGTCGTGAAGACTGTTGATTAGAGTAATCATAATGTGTTCCAGTCTTTGTGAAATTTATGATAATACGCTAAAATTTGTAAGTATAGATTCACTAAAAGTCGTCAAAATATGATGTCATTGTTCATATTCATAAGTCATAGTAATAGACATTAGCCGTCATAGTCTCATACTCATAGTCATAATGATTCATTGTTTGTAAATGAAAATGAACGACTGAAACTGAATCGTTTCCGTGTGCTACCAACAATACACACAAATAATTGCGACCAAGATAACGTAATGTAACGACTTGTTTGAATGCACTACGTTAGTTTATCTGGCGGATTTTAGTACATAATTAAGTTATCGTAATATTAATACTCATATTCCTACCTAAAATAATGTTATAACAATTTAGCAACCTACACTTGGGATTTAGGTCTTCTTTGTTTTAGTAGTGTGAAAGTTCTAAGCGGTTTAAAATGAATATGTGCATGCAAAAACTGAAATAATAGATGACGAAATAATATTTTTACTTTACATTTTAAAGAGAGCTCATAAGTATTAATAAACTAATAAACATTAGTGTTAGCAGCTCCTTACCTAAATCGTTTATTTCATTCATCTTGTCTGTAAATTAAAAGAAATTATTATATTAAATATTGTATTAACAGTTAAGGGGCCGTCCATAAAGAACGTCACTCTTCAAAGGGGGGAGGGGTTGTAAGAAAGTGTTACAGCTTGTGACAGGGAGAGGGTAATCCGACCATGGGTGACGTCCACGGGCGTAGGCAGGGGGGCAAGGGGGCATACCCCCACCCCTACATTTGAGAAAAATGTCATACATTTGTTACAATAAAACTGAAAAACATTCCCTGAAAGTCTATTAGTCTACTTTGAAGACAGTGCACAAAAATCAAACATAAAAAAGAATTATATCTGCAAGTGTAGCTGATTACATTACTGATTGATGTAAATAAACTTTCCGTCACATATTTAGCAAAAATACGCCAGCTTTAATAGTTATGTGTCCATGCAGTTTCACATTGCAAACGAACATTTTGATTTAGTTTTCTTTGCTGATTACTTTCTCGGAAAACACTTGATTTAATTGATTTATTTGTTCCTATTGTGTTTCATATAGCATTCATATTATTCAAATCGTTCACGACAAGATTTAGTTTATTTGAACTGCAATGTAAAAATGCTGCTTTTGGGGTATTTTGTCTAGTTATTGCTTGGATTCCCCCTTCTTTACCTGCCATTTTAGAACATCCGCATTATCCTTGACCAACAAGCTTTGTCATATCTAATCTTAATTCTAATGAATTTTAATGATAAAGTTGACTGTTCTATCAACAGGTGGAATATATCCCTGGAATTCTTGGGTGAACATCATTTTCTCATTTTGTTCTTTGACAAATATAGCACCAAGTGACATCTACTCAATGCCTGAAATGTCATTTTTCTCGTCGGCAAGTGTCTAAAATGCAACTGAATTATTTTCCTTACGAACAATGGCTTCAAGCAAGGAGACCCACAAATTTCAATTATAGTGATTTGCATAGTTGCCGAGATATTCTTGGCCCTACAAGAAAAAATTGGCTAATGATTACCAAGAACTTCATCTCCAGATTGCACGAAACTCTAAGATATCAAAATAACTACCAGTTTAAATCTTTTCCACCAACTGCTAAATCATGCATGCCCCTAATTAGGATTGTAGAAATGATCGGACCCAGTTTGTTGCGATTTTCTTGAATTTGTCTTCAAAATGATGAGTCCAACTGCTTATCTATTAGAAACTGTTTTGGCTTTCAATAATGAAACAAAATTGCTTGCAGTTGCATTTTCATGAGAGCCTTTGTGCCATGTGCTTTGAAACGACACACAATATTTACAAAAGACACCTTTTAACATTTGCGAGTATAAAAGCCACTGTGAATAGTTTGATAGCAATGCATATCTAAAAACTAAAAACTCTGATTCCCTCATTGTCAGCTCTAAATTCATACATTATATCAGGGGTCCAACAATCACGAATCAGCTGCAATTTCAACTAATTTGAAAGGTCGTGTGTCCATGCAGACATACCTTCCAATATCTAATGTAGGAAATTAATAAGTGCCAGCGACAATCACATCAGAAAAAGTTGCCTCGGATTCATGTTTCTGGCTATTGACTTGTACTGTGGTCCTCAATACCAATGATAAGTCAGATGCTGCAGACGCCACAAAATCTACTAATAACGGCGTTTCGGAATCCCGCAAATAAACTACTTTTCGTTTTTGTTTTTAATTGTTTTTTTGTTGTTGTTGTTGTTGTTTTTTTAGCTTTTTTTTCTGATACCCACCTTTGGAAATGCTGCAGTTTCTACAAGTTTATTTTTTCACAGCAAAATTTAATTTTCTGGTGAGAACTTACGTTTTTGATTTATTAAATACATTAATATATGTTTTATTGAAGTTATTACAGCGCTATTGTGTGAGTCTTATTAATTTCGAAGGCTTTTTGTAGCCCTTCTGTTATAATTATCTCAAATTTAATTGAAAACTACACCTCTATGGCATTGTCAGTTAGGGGCCGGCCATAAATAACATCACGTGATTTTGGCAGATTTTCACCCCCCCTCCCCCTTGTCACACTGCGATACAGAAACTTAGACCCATAATATTACATCAAAAAGCTGTGACACCCAAACCTTAAGGCAATATTGTCTATTTGAAAATGAGCATGTTTCAAAACAATTTTTTGTTATTTTAGTATGTATTTAGTGTACGGCTGCACCCTAATATCGTAACACGTGGGAATCCATGCGAAAATCGTCATATAATAAATGGCAAGAAATCAAATATTAAAGTTAAAAGTTTTGGTTAGAGTAGCGTGTTTTTGACGTGACTCACGAGTATTAAACTCCTCCCCCTCGTTACAAAGTTGGGGACCCCCCTCCCCATTGGTGCGTGACATCATTTTTGGACGGCCCCTTAAACTAAAAAAACATGCTCCCCCCCCCCCCCCCCAGAAAAGTTTCTAGCGACGCCCATGGTGACGTCACAGTTTTTTTATATTAAATTGTAATTATTGTCTTAATTAAAAAAAAAATTTGTAAGAAAGTCTGACATACTTGGAAAGGGTAAGGGGGCGGGTAGACCAATTTTTGTGACAAAGGTGAGTTAAAAATGGTCAAAAATAGCGTGATGTAATTTATGGAGGGCCCTTGACGTCTTTCATACAATGATTTTTTCTCGAAAACGAGTTTCAGCATATTGGAGAAAAAAAAAAGAATTGTAAACAATACAAAAGCGCCAGTCCCTGGCTCCGTAACGCTGAGGGACATAGTACAACAGTCGATAGCGGTTTTAAAAAAAAAAAGGTAACATTTTGGATTAGAGATTAACAGAGCGTGTGGTGTTTCTCGGGGTAAAATATTATATGACGTCATTGCTTGGGCTTATATTTTAATTTTGGAAAAGGGAACGATGTAAAAAGAGTATTTAAGGATTTATAATTAAAAAGTACTTCATGTATATTTCAGAAAGTTAAATATTTCGTATTGATCAAACATGGATTAGTTACATGGGCTTTTGAAAAAATGCTACAACATCTAATACAGTCACAATTATATTTTTATTCACTAAGTTCTCCAGCCGCTTTCATCAAAGGTCCCCAACACCGCGGACCGGTACGTCTCCGTAGAGAATTACTACGACTTCTGGTTTTGTGAGAGTTCATGCATTTATACTAGGGCTAAGAATTCATATATCTATATATATATAAGACGCATTTGTTGTCTGTCTGTCTGTCTGTCTGTTCCCTAATAACTCAAGATCCAGACAACCCAGTAAAGTGAAATTTGGTAAACATTATACACACAATCATATGGGGAAGGTTCTTAAATAGGTTTCGTTCCATAAATTCACACTCATGGGCGCCGGGGGCCCAAAAACTTTTTTCCTTATTTAACCTATATAAAAAATGAAAATCAACAATTTTTCTATTTCTCGAGCAGGCAGAAGCATGAAATTTTAGGAAATTGTTGAGTACACTTCTGCAATGGTAACAGGCAAAAATATATTTATATTTCCTCTGTATGGGGGCTTGGGGCCCAAATGTAGTTTTTCCCCTTATATGAACTATATATAAAAACTGAAAATCACCATTTATCTAATTTTACAGATAGGTAGAAGTATGAAAATTTGGCAAGTTGTTTAGTACGCTACCTGTACGATATTTTGCGAGAAATAATTTTAAACTTCCCACTCATGAGGAGCCGGGGGCCCAAATGTAGTTTTTTTTTGTACTAATATACGCTATATAAATACTGAAAATCCCCCGTTCGACTATTTCCCGTGTAGGTAGAAGAATGAAACTTTGGGAAATTGTTAAGTACCCTCTCCTTACACTAATTTGCAAAAAAGAATTTTAAACTTCCCACTAATTAGGGGCCGGGGGCCCAAATGTAGTTTTTTCTTCTATTAAAAACTCACTGATCACTTATTCTCAAATTTACCGTGTATGTAAAACCATGAAAATTTTGGAAAATCTTGAGCATACAATCCCGACAATAATGGCAATCGTTCCATAAATTCCCACTCATGGGGACCGGGGGCCCAAAAACGTTTCCCCCCCCCCTTATTTGAGGTATATAAAATTGAAAATAACTAATTCTCCTATTTCCTGAGTAGGTAGAAGCATGAAATTTTAGGATATTGTTTAGTACATTTCCCAAATTATCACAGGCGAAAATATATTTCAAGTATCAATCTCTGGGGTCCAGGGGCCCCAAATGTTTTTTCCCCTATATGAGCTATATAAAAATTGAAAATCACTAATTCTCCTATTTCCCGTGTAGGTAGAAGCATGAAACTTTGGCAAGTTGTTAAGTACGCTACCCCGACGATATTTTGCGATAGAGAATTTTAAACTTCTCACTCATGGGGGGCCGGGGGCCCAAATGTTGTTTTTTCTTATATTAGAAACAAACTCATCACCAATTCTCCAATTTTACCGTGTCGGTAAAAACATGAATAGTTTGGAATTTATTGAGCAGACTCTCCTGGCAATAATGGCTTTCTTTTTAATGGGGTGCTGGGGGCCCAAATGTACTTTTTTTTCTTAAATGAGCTATATTAAACAAAATTCAGACAACGAAATATTGTGAAATTTAGTACACGTATACGACATTACATGATGAAGTTTCTTAAGTAGATTTCGTTTAAATTTCCCACTCATGTGGGGCCGGGGGGCCCAAAAAACGTATTTTACTTAGATGGGCTATATAAAAATTGAAAATTACCAATTCTCCTATTTCTGATTAAATGGAAACATGAAATTTGAGGAAATTGTTGAGTACACGCCTGCAGTGGTAACAGGTGAAAAAATATTTAAATTATCACTTACTGGGAGCTGGGGGCCCAAATGTAGGTGTTTTTTTTACTACTACACGCTATATAAATACTGAAAATCACCCATTCTACTTTTCCCATGTAGGTAGAAGAATGAAACTTTGGGAAGTTGTTAAGTACACTCTCCTAACGCTAATTTGCGAAAAAGAATTGTGTACGCTTCTACAGAAAACCTTATTTAAAACCCGTGCGAAGCCGGGTACTTGCCTCTAGTTTTCATATATTTTTCCAAATTCGTAGTACTAAATCATTTTAAAAACACATAACTAGTCTTTAATTAACAAAATAATAACAATGTTAGCAGTTTTATAATATTATATTGCATTCTCTACAAGCAGACACTTGGTGCGTTGAAACGATCTCAGTAAATGAATAAAATTAAAGAAACCAATGAAATGTATGTTTTAGAAACAATTAAGCCAGAAACCTTCACGGATGGATGCAACAAAAGAGTCCAAATTTCACTGCAAACGGGTAAATAAAGAAGAAAAAGAAAACGTTATTAATAGCCATTGCCCTCAAATGAGTGAATTTCTATTTTAAATTTCCTTTGTACACAAGTTATATTTCTCAACATTTTGGGCCCCCAGCTTCGAGGGAATGGGCATTAGGAGTCAGGTGCCCTATAGCTATTTAATTTAATATAGGCTTTTAAGTTTTTATATACTAAGCTTGGTTATTTTCGCATTATCTAACGATTAAAATATTTTATACAGCTAATATAGGGGGGAAAACGACATTAAATAATGCCTTAGAGTATAAAAAAAGACATTTGGGTATGGTTGCCAACCGTCCGTAAATTTACGGACAGTCCATAAAGATTTATCGTAAAATTGTCTGTCCGTAAAATTGCGTTAAAAAAATTAAGACGTCCGTAAAAAATGACAAAACGTGGAATCTCAACGTTAAGGAAAAAATCAGTACATAATTTTTGTGATTTCTATTTTCTTGATTCAAATTTAAAATTTAAAATCGTTCTAGTAGCATTCCACGCTCTATTAATAAACTGTTAGAGCCTTATTTAGAGCTAAAAAAGTACAAAATTTAAATCACGCGATAAAATATTCATTGGTTATCAAACTAAACTACAGCTGCAAAAAGTAGATGATCCATCGACTGTTGAAAATTTTTATGTTTATGTTCTTTCATTTTATACCAATGTAGTCGGTTCAATCCAGAAAAGAATGCCTATTAGTAAAAGAGTGCTGTAGCTCATGTCTGTACTAAAACCCACAAACAGAATAACGGTGAACAGTCGGAAATGTTGGAACTGGCCCAGCTTTTCCCACAAACTGTGTCTCCAGAAGATTTGATTGTTTAGAGTCCGAGATTATTGACTATAAAGTTGTGGATTGAGGCTGATTGAGGTTATGATGCTTTCTGGCATCAAATAGGACAAGTGGCTAGAAATATATATAGAAAACAAGGAGTACAGATTTCCACTACTTTCGAAAATTGCACAAACAATTTTGGCTCTTCCACATGGAACAACAGAAGTAGAAACGTTTTTTTTCTGCTGTTAGTTTATTGAAAACCAACTAGAGAAACACATTGTCTACTCCCATGTTGGAAACTTTTCTGACTGTGTGAAATGGACCGGGAAAAATTACTCCCACAATGATCGACAGTGTAAATGTTTCTATTTATGATCATAAGCAGGAGGAATAAAACATTCACTGATGATGAATGTCATTCAATAAACTAAAGTTATAAAATATGAACATGGTAAAAGAGTCGTGCTAATATGGATACTTTACAATTTTTAGCTACATTGCTTGGATTATGCTTCATATTCGTTCATTTAAGGTCAACATTTGATGTTACATGCAATGGCGTAGCTAGAGGGGGGCGGTGGGGCGGTCCGCCCCGGGCGGCACACATTTTGAGGGCGGTATTTGAGGGCAGTTTAAAAGTACAGCCATTTCCGACAACTGCCCTTTAATTTTTTAAATTGGTAAAACCAAAGGGGAAACACAAATATTCATAAGTTGAGTCTTAATTCACGGATTCGCGCAAGATTTGTTTGATTTCATAATGATTGTTATAACTAACGCAAACTCGTTAAAAATTTAAGATTGCTCAAAAAGGTATCGATTTGTTTGGAAAATCCATCAGTTTAAGCCACAGATGACGCTTTTATATGAAAACTGCACACAAAAACACGTCACCACTGAGCCGAAAAATATGTGCTATTAATATCTCCACAGCAGTTTGAGCGTGGAATTTCCACATTCGCTAAAAAGTATCTGCATGGCATGGTGGTTCAAATATTGTGTTTAATTTGCAAGTATTAATTAATGTTACTGCTTCAGTTTCCATAAAAGTATTGTAAAGGAATAATTTATTTCGTTTTTATTGCATTAAAGTAACACAAATTAAAATACGGTTATTTATTTCAATGTCGCACCTATCCTATTAAAGTAATGTGCAAATAATTTGAATTATGATAAGAATATGAATATATTCAAATTTCTCCGTTAACACCACAATATGCGTAAATAATTAATATTGACATCTGAAGAAGTAACTAGAAAACGAGATCAGATGCTGGAATTCTAATTGATTCAATGCAACCTTTTTCTTTTCTATATTTTATGTTCTCTCAATTGATGGAAATTCGTGTTTTTACTCATGCAACCCCATTTCATGGCATTAAGCGATAATACAAAATGCTGTAATATCAGCCAACCAACTTGTAAAGAAATATGAGTGGTGAAAATTCAGAAGACGTGGTTATAACTATAGAACAAGAAGTTCAACGATTATTGTTTTTTTAATCTTGAACTTGAATTTGAACTGTCCATTAACACGTCATTGGGTCGTTGGGGCACCATTTTGAACTGCACACTATCTCATGCCATGAGTCCCAGTCCTGTGCTGCCTCCCATCTCTTCCTTGGTCTACCTCTTTTTCTTCTTTCCTGGACTGTGCCTTGCAATATGGTCTTTGAGAGACCTCCAGATCTTGTCACGTGTCCGTACCATCGTAATTTCCTCTTTTTAATTTAGGTGAAAAGGTCCTCGTAAGGGCCAATGACAGCACTTTTTTTTTAATCGCGGACCGCTTCGTTTAGTACGTTTCGAAAAATCTCATCTCTAGCGCATTAATTTTTCTTTGGAGATCTGCAGTGAGCGTCCAAGCCTCACGACCATACAAGAAGACATACATCGCCAGAGAGCGCATTAGTAGAATCTTTGATCTCTTGGAGAGTTCCTTGCTTTGCCCGATGTGTTTTAGTTTGCTTATTGCTGCAGTTGTTTGGGCCATTCTAGCAATATTTTTTTTAATCAATGGATAGAATTTAAAGGAAAATAAAATAACGCTTTGATCAGGTACATATCCTTGCAAGAAAATATTCGTATATAATACCTTATCATACCATGTAACCACTAAATAAAGAATTTGCACATCAAATTACTTATTGTTTTGACAATGACAAAGAAAATTTCCATATTGAAAGAAAAAGGATTCCGGTTTTTATAGCTGTACCAACACTACTACTAGAAGAGGCTTACTTTTTAAAAAATCGTGGGAAGGACTCTTTTATCGATTAAAATTTATTCAACAATATAGATTGGAAAATGTATACCCAACATAAAAATTGTAATTTTTATAAGAATTTTCCCAACAATTGCTAGTAATGAAAGGAGTTTCTTCAAACTGAAATTTGATTTAAAAAATATCTTTGTTCCACTACGAGTGATTTAAGACCATACAAAATGGCACTATTGACCATAGAACAAGATATTACAAATAATTTTAAATTTTGATATCATAATACACGATTTTTCTTCTATGAAAGTTAGTAAACGTAAATGTATAAATATTAAAGTTTACATACTAACGTATACAATTTCTTTGTAAAAAAAAAATCATTTATCTATCAATACAAAATAAAAGCATATTAATTGGTAATGTTTTTAGGAATATGTGTTTTCTCATTGTGGAGGGGGGTGGACCTGTAACGGCAGTAACTTTCTTGTGGCCTTTAAAAAAAGTATCCTGTATTTTTATAATTATTTATTTATAGATATATATATTTTATGAAGCTTCTTTTATTACTGCTTACATAAATATGGCATGCACTGTTAAAAATGTTTCCCAACTTTACTTGCTTCAAATTCAATTTTTTTCATGTTTATTACTTTATAAAAATCCATCATATAGTTGACTTAAGGGGCCATCCATAAATAACTTAGACCCCCTCTTCCACATGACGTCACAAAGGCCCCCCCCCTATAAAAACCGTATTTTCTATTTGAAGACGAGCATGTTTAAAATCATTTTTTTTTCATATTAGTATGTTTTTAGTGTAAGGATGCGTGAAGCCATGTCAACCATAATTAAATAAAGTGTCATTAATCAGATACTTAAAGTGTACTTTTATTAAAGTTGCGTGTTTTTTATGTGACGTCACATTTATTAAACGTTCCCATTCGTCACAAATTTGTGAATCCCCACTCCCGGCGCGTAAAAAGGGCGGCAAATTGGAGACCGCCTCGGGCGGAAAAAGTTCTAGCTACGCCACTGGTTACATGTGTCCGTAAACAAAATTTTTGTCCATAAATTTTGTTGAGAGTTCTTATATTTGTTCATAAATTTTATTTTATTGAGTTGGCTACGCTGCATATTGGGCCAACGACCCCGAAAAAAAATGAGAAGCTAAGCAAAAAATTAAATTAAGGGCCTAGTGGTCCATTTAGTGCAAAATATATAGTTCAAAACACTAGTCTTAATAATCGAAAAATTCGATTTGATGGGCCCAATACGTGAAAATATTAAAGAAAATTATTTATATTTTTAAACCTACAATTTTCGTCAAGCTCTCCTGGTCGAATGGGTGCAAGAGATGCCGGGATCGATACCCAGTGATAGAATATTTTTTTTTAAAAAATTTAATTTGTCTTTTTACACTCAATTTTTTTGTATACCGGCAAACACTTCAAAAAGTTCTTATTTCGTGTTCGTTTTTTTTTAATGAATAATATTTTTGTCATGGAAGGCCGTTCCCGTAGTACAAAGGATAAGCAAGAAACTAATGGCCTTTTAAGTTACAGTCCTATATTAGCTGCTACCAACCATTTTATGGAAAGGGACGTTGGCTCGATATGGCCCTATTTGATTGCAGCCAGGCACCTCGTGCAGACTGAATCAACCCCTGAATATAAATATTTATTTATATATCTCAAGATTGCTCATAAAAGAATGGGAAATAAAATCTTTAAAGTTTATGGAAAAAAAAGATATTGGGCCCCAGCCCCGAAGCGATGGACATTGGGATATCATTTCCCTAAAGTATTTCAATATTGGTTACTAGTTGTTAGATGCAAAGCTTGGCTAAGTTCCATCAATTCACCCAGTTGCTATCACATAAACTAATATTTATATAGCTAATTTAAGAAAAAAAATCACATTATGGGCCGCTCGTTTCCCCATGAGTGTTATGTGATAAATTGAAAAAAAAATGTGCCAGTTACCATCCTGGGAGTGTACTAAAATTTATCCAAAACTTTCATGGCGATAAGAAGAATGGTTTGTTGAACCTTCTCGTCAAAGAGAAGCATCCGCTAATCATCGTCAGCGTCTGTGATTTCCTCATGGGCATAGACCAAGTACGAGAGACGTCCGGGCATCTCTATCCTCGTCCAGCTTTTCCAGGATCTTCCATTCATGGCCAATTCTCTTGATATCTGCTTCCAATTCTAGGCACCAAGTTTTTCTTATGCGGCCTCTTTTCCGTTTACTCTGAAGGTTCCATTTCAGGGCTTGTAGTTTTAGAAGCAGATTTTCTTTGTGTATGACCGATCCACCTCCACCGCTTTTGAAGGATCTCTTCTTCAATGGGCTTCTGTTTTGTCCGCTGTCAAAGTTCCTGGTTGCTGATTTTGTCCGTACAGTCAATTCATAGAATCATCCTTAGAGAGTTTTTTATACTGGACTGGATTCTGGTCAGGTTTACGGCCATTGTTTTCCACGTCTTCGCTCCATATAGCAGTATAGCAGCACAGGTTTCATCATAGCGTAAAAAATTCTTACTTTGAACTTGCTGCCTAGATTGTTGGAGACCCAAACATTCTTGAGTTGCTCTTGCTATTCCGATCTTTATTTTGATGTTAGTATACATACCACCTTGTTTATCTACCACGCTGAGGATTTTACTCTTCCCTTTGTGTTTGTTGAGTCCAAAGCTAGCAGAAGTGGCTGCGATCATGTTTGTTTTCTCCTGCATCTGTTGTTGGGTATGTGCAATAATGGCAAGATCCTCAGCAAAGGCAAGATCATCAATTTGATCCCACAAGGTCAATTTCTTTCAAGCTACTTAAGTAATGAGTGGGAATTTCCCACTCCAAACTAAGTTACGCACTTGACGCCTCTCGCTACGCCATTGTTGATAACAACTGGATCGAATTTCTTTTTATTTTTGTAGGACATATCGTTCCAGGACTTTGAATTACCGTAAAAATTGAGTGGGTGTCGGGGGGTAGTAAGCTATAAGTGTCGAAGAGAAAATCATTTCAGAAGAACAGGCAGGCTTCAGAGCATGAAGGAGCGCAACGGAGCAAATCTTTAACCTGTGAGTGCTCGTTGAAAAACATCTCCAACACCAGAGTGACATCTATCATGTCTTCATAGACTTTAAAAAGGCATTCGACAGAGTGTGGCATGCGGCACTGTGGGCAACTATGCACAAATTCAACATTAATGCTAACCTCATTGCAGAGATCAAGAACCTGTACAACAGTGCAACCAGCGCAGTACTCTACAACAACAAGCTGGGAGATTGTTTCAAGACCACTGTTGCAGTCAGACAAGGGTGTTTACTCTCCCCTATCCTCTTCAACCTCTTCATTGAAAGAATTATGACAGATGTTCTAGAAAACCATGTCAGAACGTTCAGCTTCGGAGGTAGAACTATAACTAACAAACTTTGCTTCGCCGATGACATAGACGGTCTAGCTGGCAGCGAGGACGAACTAAGAGAATTCCTTGCAAAGCTAGAGACGACAACAAAGGCATACGGCATGGATATCAATGCAGAAAAGACCAAGGTCATGCAAACAGTAAATTCACATGTGAAATTCGAATAAACGAGCAAAAACTTGAGGAGGTCCCTACCTTTGAATATCTAGGGGCTATAATATCCGATGAAGGCTCAAAGCCAGAAATTCTTGCCAGAATGGCCCAAACAACTGCATCATTAAGCAAACTTAAACACATCTGGCAAAGCAAGGAGCTCTCACTGAGATCAAAGATTGGACTAATGCGCTCTTTGGCGATGTCAGCTTTCTTGTATGGTTGTGAGGCTTGGACGCTCACTGCAGACCTCCAAAGAAGAATTAATGCGCTAGAGATGAGATGTTTTCGAAAGGTACTAAACATCTCCTACACGGCGCACATCACGAACGAAGCGGTCTGCGATAAAATAAGTGCTGTCATTGGCCCTCACCTTAATTAGAAAGAGGAAATTACGATGGTACGGACACGTGACAAGATCTGGAGGTCTCTCAAAGACCATATTGCAAGGCACAGTCCAGGGAAGAAGAAAATGAAGCAGACCAAGGAAGAGATGGGACGACGATATCAAAGAGTGGACCGGCCTGTCATTTAGCGACTCCCAGAAGGCAGCTCAGAACCGTGACACATTGCATGAGATAGTGCGCAGCTCAAAATGGTGCCCCAACGTCTCAGCGTCGGGTTAGTGACAGTTCAGTTCAGTCGAAGAAATAAATGGACTCCCCTCATGCAAACGAACAAAGTCATTAAATAATCAAGTTTATAGAAAAAAAAAGAAGAAATAGCTTTAAAAATATGCTATATTCTTTCGGGAAAAAGCAGCAGGTAAACAAATTAAAACATTATAAAATTTGAAGTTTTATCTTTGAGTTAATCATCTCTGACACATGTCATTCAATGTCTCAGGAAGAAAAATACCCTTGTTCTAATGAATATTATTGAAACAGAGGGAAAGAAAAGTACAAATGGACCATCCATAAATGACGTCACGCAATTTTAGAAGATTTTTAACCCATCCCCCGCTCCACTCTCCCTCGTCACACGTCGTCACAAAAGCAAGACCCCCTCCTACATGACAAGGCCGGCTTTGTGGGACGTGGTGGTCGAGAGGTAGCGCTCTCGACTGTCATACCGATGGTCACGGGTTCGAATCCACACGAAGGTGAGGATTTGTTCTCGCGGCCTGAGGAGTCCCCGAGTCACCCAGCTCCGAATGGGTACCTAACTAGACAATAGTTAGGCGGCTGGGGTAATGCGTGGAACCCCTATAGCCAACAGATCATCTCTCATGGTCTGTGGACGCAATTATCTTCTGCATAGAAGGAGCGTCTGTATATCTAAGATAAGATAAATCGGAGGCCCTAGGCGAAGTGAATTTGGTGGCCCTAAATGTGATAGAAAAATAAAAATGTAAATTCAAAAATTACACAATTTAATAAAAACTACACGTATTTATATATAAATCAACAGTTTACTTTTATTTATATAAACATAGTCGTGCAGATGTCATAAACCATGGTGGCTTGCGAGCAAGATTTGGCTCTTTGATGGCTGCATCTGTCTTGCACACCAATGTTCGATTGTATTTTGTTTCTTCAGTAGTCTTTGATCTAAATATCTATTACATATTAAAAAAAATCTAAATAACCTAAATGTGAAAGTGTAAGGCTCTGGAAATACAGTCTTATCCCTGCAACAAGCAGTGCTTGCATTTGAAAACAAGCTAGAACTCTTCATCGGTGACATTGAAACAGGTTTACTATACTTTGAGAAACTGGGGGAGTTCAAAGAAACGTGTACATCAAGTGACCCTGCGTCTTAATATTTACCCAGCTAGCAGGCTCCAAGTCTAATCTCATTCAGTCATTTAAAGCGTGGTTTGAAGAACTTCGCAAACGCACTCGTCGTTTTGAGTTCATCACCCATTCATCCACACGAGTTTGCAATGGACACCATTGACCTGTGTTGCATTCCCAGTGTTTCCGTCAGTGATTTTGAGTTCCAAGCTGCTGACTTGAAGGCATCAGGCAATGTGTGAATAAGTTCAAGTCACTGAATAAAGATGTGAAAAGACTTGCACGATAGCAAGCAGAATTTTTTGAGCCAAAACAAGTGGGCAGATTTGAAGATAAAAAACTTCAACAATCAGACCAGCTGATTGTCAAAACTTAGAACACGCTTCACGTCTTAAACCACACACTGCAGGAGTGAGTATTGTTGTGCTGACATGTTTGGTCCTACGTATGCATGAGAGCAGTCGTTCTCATATTTAAAAACATTAAGACTAACCAACGATCACGTTTCACGGATGGAAGTCTCAACGCCAGCATGACGCTTAACCTCCCCACGCATCAACAATGCTGACTAAAAGCCATCAGCAAAGGCGTGCAGCACCATAAGTTCCATGAACAGCAACATAATAACAAAGACATTAAAAAGAATTCAGAGATATAAATATTGTACTTTTAGTGTTGAAATTACACTAAATGCACACATTTACTTAAATTTTTAGTTTTAAACATAATTTATGGCCCACAGAATTAGTTTTCAAAATATTTTGTGTCCGTGGCTGGCTCAGACAAAAAGTTTCCCGAGCCCTATCATAGACCTTCAAGGAAAATAGCTTTTCGTGCTTTGATGACAGCACAGCCTGCAATATATTGTGAATAATCCAGAGACTGGGCGATATCTCGTTCGATAGATATCATTACCAGACTGTTTAGGCGTTTTAGCGTCATAGTCGTTCTAAAAAATTTTTTTTTAAATAAATAATTTCAACTTGAAAAAATTCTTTGCTTGCATATAATACTAATCGTAATGGTCAATACTATACGAAGAGCATCGATTAATTGCATATTTAAATGATCTTTATAATGTGATTGGCTCAAGTTCTAAGTCTATAAATATCGACTATTTCATAAATTTAAAGTATTGAGGAGATAATATAAAATGATTGCACATAATTAAACAAAAAAATTAGCCATGCCAGACTACTGAAATATTTTTTTTATTTTTTTTTAGCTGTTGTCTTTGCTAAGCTCTGAAAACAATTGTATGCTTTAAGAAATCAGTAAAGTTTCAGCTTAATTTCGTCAAATAATTTTATTGGCACAAAATTTCTACATCCAAATCCATGATTAAAGTCTTTTTTTTTTAGGTTTTTTTGTTGTTGTTGTTGTTTTAAAAATATTTTTGCAACTTACAAGATAAGAAAGTGAGACCATTTTTGACAGGGGGGTGGGGATGTTTAAATGAACGTTGTATCGCAGCTCTGCGGAAGCACAATGTATTTGTAGATCTGAATATTGAATCGAAACAGAAAATTATTCTCAAACAGGTTTGCTCGAACCTTCATAGGTTGGGCGTACGTTTTAAACTATGTGCAAAGACATTTAATTGCAAAAAAGAGTAGAAATCCACTTCGTTTTATAATTAATTTATTATTAAATTTTACTTAACGTTATAGGACACACGTTATCAGTTTGCCAAGCTCTTCAATAATTCAATTTTACAATGTAAAACCATTCTTTTTAAAGTTTTTTTAAACTGCAAGAAATCAATGGGCATCTGAGAAACATTGACAATAAAGTATCATCTCTAAATTTGGGAAAGATGTTTATGGGAAGTTAATACTAGAGCTAACTAACTTATTGCTATTTCATCAAGCATTGGTCAAGGAGTACCACAGACCTTGTGCCAATTGTTCGTAAATTAGTCCAGGTTAATTAAAGAAAGTTTTTGTTTTGTTTGATGGGGTGAGGGTGTCTGAAGAAATTATTAGACAACTAAATTTTAATATAGAGTCCGATTTTTTGTGTAAGATAGTTACATCAAATTAAGCACCACTTATTGTAGGCAGCATATTTAGATTACAAAATATAAACCTGGCATACATGAAGAATCATTGTAGTCAACTAACATTCATAAAAGAAAATCAGAATTTAAAAAACTCGTAAAAACAAAGTTTTTGACTATAAAGGTAACAATAAAAATGTATGATCTTTTATTAATTCTAAAAACTGGAATCTACAGGAATCACCGGAAAAAACCCACTATAATTCAAATGAACCTAAAGCTAATATTCTTAATACATATTTTGCATCATTATTTTCGCCTTAGGCGACAAGGACGCTTTAATAAATCTTATTAAAAGGAAGAAATGAGTATTCTAAGTGTAGACAACATAGATATACGTACACTCCTAAAAAAATTTACAATAAATAAAGTCACCTTCAATGTTATTAAAAGAAGAAAGCTATGAACTGTCCCCAATTATTGCAGTTCGTTTTCAAGCATCTCTAAACCAGGGTAAAATTGCCCCAGAATTAGAAATTAGCTAACCTAACTCCCCTCTTTAAGGAAGGTGATAAATCAGACCCTGGTAGTTAAAGACCTGTATCACTTACAAGTTTCTCCTGCAAATTACCAGAACACGTAATATATAGTAGAATATGTGGCGGCCTAAACAAATATAAGGTTCTATGCCCACATCAAAACGGCCTTAGAAAAACATATCATGTGAAATAAAGCAAATAGGCTTAATAGATGATCTGTCAGAAGGCTTGGATAAGAATAACGAAATCGATACATTATTAGTAAACTTTTCAGAAGAATTTGACAAAATTTACCAATTTAGTTTACTCGGAAAACTTGAATACTTCAGAATCTTAGGTTTCCTTAAATCACTGGATTCAAGACCTCCATTTTGGCACAGAGAAAACTAATAAATAATGAATTTAAATCTGCACCAAAAAAAAGTTAACTATAAAGTTTCAAAACGAAATGTGCTAGGTCCCTTGTTCTTAATAATTTATACAGATGATTTACCCAACAAAATGTCAACAGGAAAAAAACTTTAGATTATATATACTGATCATATTATAATCTATACAACAATTAAGTCAGAACAACATAGCAACGTTTTAAAAAAGAACTTAGATAAATCGATAAAACGAGAGCTAACTGGAGTATGACCTTCCACCAAGAAAAGTGTCAACTGTAACAAAGAAAAAAAAAATCAAAATATTTCATTCATGGAAAAGAACAAACCCAAACTTAAGATGCAAAATACTTAGGAGTCATAATAAATGAGAAACTATCATGTAATCCCCATGTCAATTAAGATATTTAAAAATCAAAGAAAACCCGAGGCTTTATAAAAGAAATTTTTACTAATGTAATACGACTACAAAACTAAAATGCTACCTAAAAGGATTATGCATCTTCTGTATGTGACCCATTCAACGAAGAAAGCATTTAAAACTAGAAAAAAAAATTAAAAGACCTGCTAGATTCATTACTGGAGAATCCTCAAATCTGACAAGGATAACACTGTTAGTTAAATCATAATACCTCGAAAGACTAGAGGATAAAGTATTAATTATAAATAAAGCAACAAATTTTAATTTTAAAAATACATTACAAATTTAACTTAATATAACTCTCAGACATAAAAATAAAAACACCTTCTTTTTTTCTTTTGCAAGAACAAACACAGACACATTCTCGTGTTTTTTTTCCTATATGTATTTCGGGTGTGAAATGGGTTGCCTGATGAAATCACGAAAACCAACACTTTATCAACATTTCTAACAATAATGCAGGACTACACACAAACCGCATATAAGCGTAGGACGCAATAATCTTCTGTATAGAAGCAACGTCTGTAACAGATAAGATAAGATGTAATGAAATATAGTTAATAGTTAATCATTTTACAGAGAGAAATTAAAAAGTCTCTTTGATAGGCTAGTGATATCCTAAACGAAATAGAAATAATGTGGGACATTGTCGGCATATTTTAAGTATGTGGTAAACTTAATAAGTGAAGGGGTACAGAATATTTATTAATTTGAGAAACATTGCAATACAAGTAGTCGACAGAATCTATTAATTCTAAGATTGTGATACCGTCTTGTGATATTATTTAATTCCTGCGTTGTTAAAAATTGAAATGAAAGAAAACGAGAATAAGTCGAATGTCTTTATCTAGCTATGCCTAGTGTAGCACTGTGAACGAATAGATGAACACACCCTTCAACCAGGTACTTCAACAATCAATAGAAAATTTTGTTATTCAAATATTATTTTTATAGAGGTTGGAAGAGTTATTGGAGCAGAAAAAAACAACAACAACGAGATAATGAATTATTTATAAGGAAGGAATGGTATTTTGTGGTCGGGTAGGGAAGTGGAGGTATAGACATAGAGGAGAAAACGAAAGACACGTTTTTTCCCCCTGTTATACCTGTTTTATTCTAGAACATTTTGGCACAGGTGCTTTGACAGAACAGGAAGGAATGCAGCACACACATTTTGAAAAATAAGATAATTTATTTTGGAAGTGTAATAATTTATTTAATATTTTCACATTGAAAGCAGAACTAAAAATGTACACTGATTAATTTGTCCAATTCTTGCGTCTTATGATTCACTAGATGCCCGCGGCGTAGAATTCGCCGCAGAGTTGCTCATAAATAATGTAAAGAAATTTAGTTGGGGGGGGGGGGGGGGGNNAGGACAGACAAAAACTACACCATGAAGAAATCACAACGGGAATGAACAGCCGTGTTGCGAAGTCATGGGGGTGGGGGCATCCATATATTACGTAGGCAAGCAGGGGGTGTTTTCGAAAAATGGCGCACACATAGGCAAAACCAGTCTAGCAACCCTCGGATGACTAGTGTGGTCCTCGTCGACTCGGTGGACGAACAAATGTAAGCACAAAAACTTTAATTTGCATGGTCAATGAGCATAATACTAAGCCTAGTAACGTAAACCGCTCAGACTGCAAACGGCATCCGTGACAGACTAAGTCAAGACTGATATGCAATAACGTTTTATAATTTAATGCAAAGGTAATTCTGACCTTTTAATTATTTAAAAGTAATTGATATTTTATACAGACCAAACGTTCACACATTGCAAAAATATATCCGTCTGATTTATATTTCCATTTCTTTAAATTAGTAGAAGTTTTTCTTTCGCCTATCGTTGTCTTAGCCGTTTTATGGCGATTTCACTGCTTATATTGTTATATTTATGACTTTTTTGGCCGTCCATGAATGACGTCACGCGATTTTGACAATTTACCCCCCTTCCCCCTCGTCACAAAACTTAGACCCCACTCTCCAATATGACGTCACAAAACTTTGATTGATTCCCCCTCCCTTCTAAAAGCTTATTGAAAGTTGCCACGTTTCAAATTACATTTTTGTCATTGAAATATGTGTTTAGCGTAAGTCTGCACTCTAATATTGTAACACGTGTGAAGCCATTGAAAATGTAACTAAATAAATTGTAAGCAATCAAGAGGAACTTTTATTTAAAGTAGCGCATTTTGATGTGATTTTGATTTCTTAAACACCACCCCTCCCCCTTTCTCACATCGTCACAAATGCGTGACCCTTCACCGCCCCCACCCCCAGGCGTGCGATGGCATGTGTGGACGGCCCTTTCATGCAGTGTTGAAGACAATAAAATTTGCAATTTCTTTTGTATTTCCTTAATAATTTCAACATGAAAAACACGATGTTGCAAAAAAATTTAAAGGGGCCGTCCATAAATGACGTTAGCCATGTTTGCCTATTTTTAACCCAACCCAGCTTTTCAAACTTCGTCACAAAAACTTAGATCAATATGACGTCAAAAAGCTGTGGCCCCCTAGCCAACCAAAAACCTTTATTTTCTTATTGAATATTAGCATGTTGCAAAATACTTTATATCATTTAAATATGTATTTAGTAGGTCTGCACTCTAAAATCGTTAACACGTGTGAAGCCATCGAAAACGTCATTTGATAAATTGAAGCAATCAAATATTTTAGGGGAATTTTTATTTACAGTTGCGCATTTTTATGTGACGTCATATTTTTTAAAACACCCCCTCGCCCTCTTCACACATCGTCACAAATGCGTGACCTCCACACCCTAAGGCGTGTGACGTCATTTATGGATTGTCCCAAAGAGTAAAACCAATATATTTTGACTCGGGGAGGGGGAGCAAATTTTACGTACGCATTTTTATTTGGGGGGGGGGGGTTGTCCTGAAAATGTACGGAATGCAACAGGGGGAAGGGGGGCGAAAAATACGACTTTTTGCGTATGTAATACATGTTAGGCGAATGTAATAACCACTACATTGCGAAATACATGTTATTTTGTTGTTCTGAAAGAACATAGTAATTGACTTCAATTCAAAGAATTGTTTGTCTCGATGAACCCCCACGCTGTGCACTATTTTTACTTGCAATCTGATTGATTGGTGGGGTCAGACAGCTTGCTATTTGCTACTTGCTTTGTGTCCGGCATGGTTGGACCATGATGAGAATTATATATATCGATGCTTGAAGGTCTACTGTTTCGATCATATATATATATTTTTAATGGATAAATTTGGCGTTTAAAAACTTATGTTCCTCTCTGTGACTGCGAAAACCAAAATCTAAATAAACATAATAAAAAAATTGATAATTTATATAGCGTTGTATCCTAGTATAAAAAAACTGGAAACAACGCTTGAAATGATAGTAAAACATACATATAAGTAATAAATTTGCATTCATATCTTAACAACCACATTGATTACAGTACATCGCACAAAAAGCTACGTTAATCATTAAAAAGAAATGTTTCATTGATTTTGAAAATAAATTTTGAAAAGTTGCGTCTTAAGTGATGACTGGAAGGAATTGCTTGTTTGAATACTACGGAGGAGTTATGGTAGAGAATTCCATTGTTTGGCCGCACAAAAAGACATCGACCTTTCGCCAAATGTTTTAGTGCGTGTCTTTAGAACAGAGAGAATGCGTGTGTGTGCAGAAGAGCGTAGCTGGCAAGTTGATGAGTAGACCGACAAAATTTCAGGATAGGAAGGACATGAGCCGGAAAAGAAATTTTATTTACTAGAGATTTAATAATAACAAGATCTTCTTACTGCTTTGTTTTGTTTCTTTAATGGGCTTTTTAAAAGCCAAGTTTCTGATTCCTTCCTTTTGCAAAAATATTGGAAATGTTGAGGATTTGATTCAACAAAGCTTTTCCGAGGACGTTCCACTTTTTGTTAGGTGCCATGTTGTCTAGGAGTAACAGTAGTCATCACCAGGAGTGACACTTCAAGATGGAAAAACAGTACTGAATGATGAAAAAAATACTGCACCAAAAGTAACTTGTTTTGAAAGCCCGCATAAATTTGTTCCCTATGTAAATTTGATTAATTTTTTTTCTGCTTCTGTTTGGCTTTTTGTGCATTGAACTAAGTGTACGTTTTAAACTTCAAAAACAAGAAAATGATATTTTTGAAAAACTTTGGGATGCAAAGAGCTTCACTTTGTTCAACGCTTATTCTCGATTGTCAAGTTTATGTGATGAAAATAATGAGAGGCACCACTAGGGTTGGTATCACCCACTTAGGTAGCTCATGGCGTCAATTCCTCGAGCTTTAATCTATACACCTCCTCCGAGCCTGCCAGTGCCAAATAACGAGAACATACAGAATTTTACGTTTTGGTGTCAACACCTGTGAAGGTGTGACCTAGTGCGGTCAGAGCCCCCCTAATCTAGTCCAAATTGTAGCTGAATATCATCTTGTCATGGAGGAAAGTGGAACAAGAGCTTAAAATAAATAACATAAAAAAGAACAAATTTGAAAAAGAACATTCAAATTAACGCTATTACTATTAAACTAGTTGCTTTCTATCAAAAGTATTTTGAAACAACTAAGATTCTTCATTTTGATTGCGTTTAGTTTAGTAACACCTGCCTTTGGTAACAATTTTTAAAAAAACTAGGTACACCTTTCATCTCAACTTTCTAAAAAATTGCATACGTCTCCATGTTATACCAAATATTTTTCAAGCAATTTTCCTCCCCATTACACCAAAAATTTCCCAAGCAGTTTTAACCTGGCTTTAGCTTCCTTGAACTCAATAGAGAAAACCAAACTTCAATCACTTGAGAAGACAATAGCATTTCAACATATGTGTCTGCCCTATACACCCACAAACAGCGTATCACTTATCTCAGTGCCAAGTTCTATCACTTTGAAGACCGTTAAACATCAAAGATACAGGAAAAACCCTCGGCATTTAACATCATTAGCACCATAATCCAACTTAACCAGGACTCATATCTTTTTCTATACACTCACAAAAAGAAGAAGCTTAATAGCATTGAAACTAATAATTTAGGCTGTCAGCGTCTTTTGCATAGACACACCAAGCAGAGTCAGTCTGGAGAATTCGACTAATCCAAGATTATGGAACCCTTGCACCTCATAGGATGAATGTTTTATTTACACTGAGTGCCTTATTGTCTCGCCACGCCCATTCTCTCCTTTCCCTATATTAGCTCTTAGTACTCTCTTAATACCTTTCCTCTCTTTGGCTTTGGATTTCACCACAGTTGAGAAAGCTTTTTGCCAAAATGTCGCCGTTTTGTGACGTCTTGTCAGGCTTACTCCCTGTTTGTATGCTATACATCTATTAGCGTGATTGTAATCTCACTAACATTTCAAATGTTTTACCACTGTAGGCCTGGCTGTTGATTTTTTATTGCCTCCCATTCTGAGAAGTCGTCCATAAAGTACGTCACGCTACTTTTGACCGTTTTTAACTCCCCCTCCCCCTGTCAAAAACTGGCCCAAATCTCGACCACTTGCCCCCCCCCCC
>MUZC01000709.1:170200-208901 GCA_002072015.1 Radix auricularia | reverse complement strand
CCCCCCAAAGTACGTCCAACTTTCGAGCAAAAATTTTCAGTTAACAAAATCATTAAAATCTAATATAAAACACAGTGACGATACACATTCCCGGAACCTCCGCCCCCGTGTCACAAACTGTCACACTTTCTTACACCCCCTCTCCTCTGGAGCTTGACGTACTTTAATTCGAAAAAACAATCTTTAAGCTAGAATTTAGGTTAAGCAACTTTCCGGTTTTAACACTATTTGTCTCTGCTCAAGCGTGACCACTGATTTCCATTCATTGATTGTCGTGTTGCCAGAATACACCTGTGACGTACTGGGTACTGGATTAATTAAGACGAAGTCTCGACTCATCTTCAATGGATAATTCAAACCTTTATTAAGTCAGCAATATAATTACAGTCACTGATTCAGGTACACAAAGATATATTTCTAACAATGCCACTTACTTACTTATAAGTGCATATTCTGACTCCCACTCTAGTAACTCGAGCACACCACGATTGTGTACTAGATACTAGAGCTAACTGCTCTATCTCAAATGTCTAGCCCTAACTATCTACTATGAACATCTCTCTAGGTCTCTCTACTACTATGACCGTACTCCCCTGTGTATATCTCCCAACAACATACTATACATAGCCCGTTTATCTGCATTAATATCATCATGCGTGACTACAACTACACGAAAAAGACGTAAACAATGTAAGGGTTAGCCTGACATGACGTTACAAAACAGCGAACGTTTTGGCAAAGAGCCTTTTTCAACGGACATACAAAGCTCAGTGACACTGGAAATTTTTTTTATTTACTAATGGGGCTTATATAAATGTGGAGTTACAAGGGATATTTTCTCTAATTTAGACCGTGAGTAGGTAAGATATAAGGCAATACGTTGAGTGATGGTAATTATTATGAGCTTTACTTTAAAATAACCTTGATAAAATAATTTAAGATTAATGATGAAAGTTTGTATTGTAGGAAACGGCACTAAAGCAGCATTTAACTGTTGAGCGAAAAGTCAAATTCAAGGTATTTCTCCCCACCACTTAGATAGAATTTGGCCGACGACTCCACTATGAAAGTAACAATATTTCCGCCATCACAGCGGACATCAAAATTCTTCAATATGACGGGCGTTCGAGTTATGATGTTTTAATTGTCTTTTTAAATTTTGGCTTGGGAGGCAGTTGCTGATTGAGACAACAGAAGTTCTTTAATTTCACCCCAAGTAGGACTTCATGTAAAATGGGATAAACAAAACTGATCGGCCTTATCCGTGAGCATAAGTCATTTTATTTTGTCTGTTTTTATGTTATGCATAACGGGGACTTCCTGCGAATGTAGCTGGCAGTACGACCATTTTCCTCATTTCGTCGGGATTCCCGTCAGCAGCTACATGAAGCATAAATGAAAATGTTCCTATGAACGCAGTTTGTGTTGATTCATTCGAATGAATAGATGTCGCTCGGTTTTGATCTTTAATACATATCGACAACATATTTATGGAGCAATTGCCGATATAATAAACTGTGATTGACTTGGTTCTGACGAATCATCAACCAATGTGAGTAGTAATTCATTGCACTGACTTTCTTATTTGTCTCCTCGTGTGTGTGTGGATTTCTAAATTTGATGTGGAAATGATATCCATCTTCTCTTTGCCAAGATAAAAATAAAATTGGTTATTGTAACGCATCGTATAAACGATGAGTTTCAGAGACACGTTGAAGATTACCATCTCTGGTGATGAAGAACTATTTCACGCGAGTTAAATTCTCCACCGACTATGACAATCGCTACTTCATTTATTGTTTGTGCGTTGTACTGACTCTGGCATAGGCCGGCAAATGTTTTGTTAGCTCTAATAACAACAACGTAGTCATCAATTGGCATTTGCTCGACTGCCGATCTAAACAGTCAAACTAATTCGCAGTGTTGATTGAAAAAATCTGGAAAATCATCGTCAGTTTTGCGTCTAGTGCTGGTATGGTATTGACAACGTTGATCAACTTGTTCCTCTATTGTCCCCATTAAATAAATTTGGAGAAATTTGGGATCTGAATTCGGAAGTGGTAGAAAAGACCCAGCACGATGATAGATTTGCCCTGGACTTTGAAAGTTGGCATGTAGTTGTCACGTAACAGCTCATGTGAACACTATTAATAGGTCTAATAGTTGAACAACTAAAAGGCTTAGACAATAATGATCAAATAGATGCAATATTACTTCTCCAAGGCATTTGACAAATTCACCACCTTCGTTTACTTAAAAATCTTAAATACTTTGTAATCTCGAGTCCCTTACATCATTGGATCCAAGATTTCCTTTCAGGTAGGAAGTAAACTGTAATAATTACTGGCTCTAAATCTGCACCAATAAAGGTTAACTCGGAAGTTCCATAAGGAAGTTACAGACCTAGATGTATAAAAACTTATACTAGCATGTAAGTTTGATAATTCGTCTGCTCTTTAATCATTTTTTCACATACATATCTAAAGTTTTTTAACAGTGATTAAGATCAAATTATTTCGACCCAGGTTTGGGTGATTTCATTATTGAAAAATATTATTACAATTTTTGAAAGGTTCCATTTTCTTTAAAAATAAATTTGCCGCCTATTAACCTCAATTTTACCAAAGTGCATATTATAAATATACATAATGCAATTTCTTTTTAAAGAGCGACTGTAATTTCTTTTCAATGTTTATTTTCCATTGTGGCGATTCATGGGCGCGATGGTCCAACTAATGCACAAGGGCTCATTTCTTCTCACATAAAACATAAAGTAAAAACATCTCTGAAAAAAACTTTTAGAGATTGATCCTTTCATTGACAATTATTAAGTCCTATTCAATTTCTACCCATGATCTTTTCTTCAAGCATCCACGAAGCATGCATTGGCAGATACCTGTGTTCATAAAATTAATGGACTTTTTCTTATTGCAGATCATAATTTAACTATAAATAAGCCATTTTCTACTTAGAAAGACCTGGTAACTTCTTTTCAATCTTTAATTTCACTTTTAGCAATCTTTGAAATAAATCGTTAGTTTACAACTAATACATACACACACACGCGCGCGCACACACACACACACACATGAACACACTCGCGCACATTCTTATTCACACATTCGGATTATCAACATAAAAAGTAATAATCAATAACATCTGTTAAAACCTTGTTTTACATTGTTTTTACATTGTTCCCTTTTCCTAATTTAATATGATAAAAACTTCATGACGTCACATCTTATATTACTTTACGGTGCGCATCACCACACGCTCTGTTAATCTCAAAACCAAAAGCATTATGATTTTACGTCTACATTTTCCATGTAAAAAAAATAAATGTTACCGGGCACAGCGGCTTCACACGGACCCTTAAGCGCGTTATATATTAGATTTGTCAATAGTTTTCAAGATCGTTAGAAACTGAATATGGAATACAATCTGAAGCGTTTAAGAAAAAAAGATTTATGGGCCCCCAGACCCAAAGGAATGGATATTAAGAGTTCAGTGCCCTTTAGTATTGTACCATTGGCTTTTAATTGTTCATATTCAAAGTTTGGTCAAAACCCATTGATTAACCCAGTAGCTTACACTTAAATTATTTTTATATCATAATAATCAAGACATTATAGGCCCTCAAGACGCAAATGTTAATTTTCAAACAAATATAAGTGTCCATGTTAAAAAAAATTCCCTTTGCCATCCCCAAAGGTTACTCAACAATTTTCTTAAGTTTCACGGCGATCGAATAAATGATTTTGTCAGCTATAAAAGACATGCATATATACATACATACTTTCATTAATATATATATATATAGATTGACATGTAAGGAAAATACATCTAGGGGCCCCTGGGCTCATTCGGTGTAAATAATAAATTTCAAAATCCTCTTAATTTAAATTCAGTTTCATCATGGATCTTTTTCTTAAGATCAATAAAAATAGAATGGGACATATACAAATAAAGATAGTTGGGTACTTCGATCCGGATGAAATAAAGACTACAGCTTAGACCGCTGCGCCCCCTCAGAACCCGATAGTATTTTAATATTGGCTATCAAGTTTTCATATAAAAGGTTTGGTTAAGATCCATGATTATACTCACTAGCCAACGGTTAAGTTAATATAGCCATATAAGCAAAAAATGACATTATGGGCCCCCAGCGCCCATTGACCAGGGTTGTCAATATTGTTTAAACAACTTGCCCGGGTACCCGTCCAAATTTAGAACAGGTATCCTGGTTACCCGTTCGACAAGCCTAAAACATTTCGCAGTCATGCCCACTATTAGCCTTATACTTCCTTGTTTATTATGGAATGCAAATTTTTATGTAATGAATCAGCGATGTAAAATTGATGACATTGAAATACTACAATATTACAGTGGGGCATGTTTTTTCTGCTACGGTTTCAAGTTTTTAAATAGTAATAGTTTTATCCCATTCTTAATTTTGATTTATATATTTATTTTTTGGGCCGTCCATAAATTACATCACGCTCCAGAGGGGGGAGGAATGTAAGAAAGTGTGACAGTTTGTGACAGGGGGAGGGGAGTGTCCGGTCATGTGTGACATCACGGCGTTTTATATTAAATTTTAGTTATTTTTTAAATAAAAATATATTTTTGTTCGAAAGTGTGACGTACTCTTGGGGAGAGGGGGGTCCAAATTTTATGAGTTTGCTACAAGAGAAGGGGTTAGTTAAAATGGTAAAAAAATGCGTGACTTGCTTTATGGGCGCCCCCTTTAATTATTTTATAGAAAGTGGCGAAGCTCTAAAAGTTGTTTGCTTTTGTGTGTTTTTTAACTCGGCTCATTGAAATTTTTACACATTTTATTCAAATATTGTACTTTAATAGTTTAATGAATTTTTCAAAAGGATCCAAATTTTTCAAACAAAAGTAACAAAAAAAGTTGATAGACTAAGCTTTACAAATATTGTTTAAATAAATAAATAAAATACATAAAACTAAAATGGAACTGATTAATCTTTATGAATAATACTTATCTTAGATATACAGACGCTCCTTCTATGCAGAAGATAATTGCGTCCACAGACCATGAGAGATGATCTGTTGGCAGGTGATGCAGCGATCACGGGCCACCGCTATAGGGGTTCCACGCAATGCCCCAGCCGCCTAACTATTGTCTAGTTAGGTACCCATTCGGAGCTGGGTGACACGGGGACTCCTCAGGCCCCGAGAACAAATCCTCACCTTCGTGTGGATTCGGACTCGTGACCATCGGTATGACAGTCGAGAGCGCTACCTCTCGACCACCACGTCCCATTAGTCACCACAACATCAGTTAACGAAAAAAGTCAGTAGCTAAAAACAAAAATGTATTAGTTATATTTTAAAACTAAATCATATATTTCAAAAATACATTCAAAATTATTAATTTTTAGAGTAACTATGTAATAATGCATCTTTATCGAAAGTCAGAAAGCAACGGTATTGTTTAACTTTATCTCAGATCAACACAGACGTAATGCAGAGGCTACATTCATTGGTGGTGAGATCAGTCTGTGGCCTGGTGTTTATCATCTCACTGACGTCAATGACGTGTCACGTCCATGCGGTAGAAGAAGGCTGTCAGATTCATGCCCACGAGTGTTTCAGACAATATTGGAAGAACCTGACATGCGAACACATCAACGACCAAAAGCAATGTCTCAGGTATGTCAATGGTTATGTAACCATACTCAACTAAGCAAAAATATAACTTTTCGGTGGTAGCGGCAACGTTATGTAACGTAAACGCTTTGAAATGCCGATTTCTGCATTGAATTTATTTTTATTCTCAACCTGAGTTATGTAACTCTTATTCTATATACAAGTATTCAAAAAATATTTTAAAAATTAATATTCTATCTAGAAATAGAGAAATTTGCTTAATTTGAAATTAGTTGAAAATTGTTAGTATTTCCAATTTCTGTAGAAAGAGGTCTAGGAAATATTAGGAGTTAGTTATCTGAAAATATAAAAGGATCCAACAAGATCAATAAAAAAATGTCCCTATTAAAAAGTAAATAGAACAAACATCAGAAGATAAAAAAATATGAAAGTTATGATTTTCTTGTTGGTGAAGGCAGCCATCAACACTGTTATAATATAACTGTAAAAACATCTCTCAACTGTACAGAAAGAAATCTCTGCCTCGCATCATCTAACGCCAAGCCACTTGGTCCATGTGACAAACGTACTACTTTATGCGAATTCATCATAAACTGGTAGATAGACATCGTGTTTATACAGGAGACCTGGTTTCGACAAACTGGTGATGAGGGAAAGTGTGCTGATCTTGCTCCACTCGGCTATTTTGTTCGATCATTTCCACCTTCCACTCGAAGTGGAGGTCTAGCTGTTTTGTACAGAAGTACGCAGTCCCAGGTGCTTTAATTTTCAACAGAATTCAACAATGCGAACACATCCTTTGCATAGTTCAACTTACATTGTCAGTGTCACATATTATCATTCACTTTATGTGCATTTACCATGTCTTTCCTAGCAGAAAAAATAAATTAACCGGTGCTAAAGTTCATGAGAAATTCACTAAAATTTTGGATCATGCCAACATTCAGCCTGGCATTTACATGATCGTAGGGGACATGAACTTTCCTTTTGATCAACCTCATAATCCCTCGACAGAAAAAATGTTGGAACTTTTGGATCTATTCAACATTCATCAACTAATTGATAAATCTACACACAATCGTAGACACATAATTGATTGGGTATTGCACAGACCTGACGATTGCCTTGTCAAATCCCCAATAGTAACAGAAGAGCTGTCCTCGGTTCATGTTTATGTTATATGTGAACGTAGAGTTATTCCCCCCTCCTTCCACAATCTACGTGGCATGAACCGAGACGTCTTTCGGCAAGATCTAAGTGTGGTGGTGTCCCCTGACCTCTGCCTCACTTTGGATAAGCTGAATATTAAACTACGCACTGTGCAGTACAGAAACGCGCGTCACCCGCAAAATGTCAAGTTAATTAAAACGGATGTCTCCCTGGTATTCATCAATAAGGAGTGGACTTGGACGTGCGAAGAAAGATCAGCGTATAGCAGAAAAGACGTGGTTGAAATCAAGACTCATCGTTCACAAGAAAATGTATGCCACTGCCAAGCGACGTCTGCACACTAACATCGTACATCAAGCAAAACTTTGTACTATAGTAATAAAATACTCAAAAGTAGTACTAGTAGGCAGCTTTTTTTATAAATGCAATAACCAGAGGGATTGGTAAAGCTGTGGTATTTCCCTCTGTATATCCGCTGCATCAGCAACCAGATATATTTTGTAATTTTTTACAAACAAAATTGCCGTAATTATTGCTGAGCTTGACAGAATGATGTTACCTCCACACAATGTATTTTCCCGTTTTTGCTGTGAGGTCAAGCTTTGAAATGTTCCAGCCTGTCACGGAAAATGAGGTCAGAGCTGTTATTCGAAAATCTAAACCAACGTCATGTTCTCTTGATCCAATCCTCACTCCATTTTTTGTTGAGTCATTAGATCACTTACTCCCAAAAATAACACATATAGTACTGGTACGTTTCCTACGTTATGCAATAAAGCTGTAATAAAAAGCTTGCTGAAAAAACTAAGGATGGATCAAACAATTTAAACCTGTGTGCAATAATTTATTTTTTACTAAGGTTATTGAACAACTTGTCTTAATTCAATATTTTTCTGATCTTAACGACAACACTCTTCTAAGTCCCAATCAGTCTGCCTACGGACCTTCTGACAGCAGAAAGACCACCCTGTTGAAGGTAATAAATGACCACCTACTTGCACTAAACAGTAGGAAAATCTCTATTTTTGGATCTGTTAGATCTTAGTGCTGCTTTGACAATGTCAACTTCAAACATTGCTAAAAACCATGCAAAATTATTTTGAAATTTCTGGCTCAGTTCTGGCTTGGTTTCTATCATACTTATCTAACAGATCACAGGTGATATCAGTAGATGGCTGTATCTCTCACAGAGCTGACTTGGTTTATGGTGTGCCTCAGGGCTCCGTTTTGTGTCCGGTACTTTTCGTGCTGTATACAACTTCTACTGCTTGAAGACCATTCAGTTAAAAGCCAATCATTTGCAGATTATACTCAACTTTACACTCACACTGATCTCTATGATATTGACATCACTGACCAATTGATGCAGATAAAGTCTTGGATGACTTTCAGCAAGCTCAGAATGACTTATAAAAGACAGAAGAACAACTATTATATAACAATAAATCACGCAGTACTTTGCCTCTTCCGAATTCTATTCAAGTGACTAGTTCTGCTATACGGTAACAACATCGACTAGGAATCTTCGCTTCATTATTTCTGACAACATGTCTACCAACAACTTCATCAATCACATATGTCACTCTGCCTACACTGCCCACACTGCAAATTTGTCAGATCAGCTCAATCCGTCATTACTTAACAGTTAGTGCCACAAAAACTTTAGCCTATGCTCTTTTTCTAGCTCGTATTGATTACTTTAATTTGCTTCTGTCAGATGCACAAAAACAATGCATTGAAAATTTAAAGAAAGTTCAAAATTCAGTGCCAGATTATTTCTGAAGACAAAATACCATAACATGTTACTCCGCTACTTTACTCTCTCCATTGGCTACCTATAAAACACTGAATTGATTACAAACTGGCCGTTCTCTGCCACAACTTCTTTACTGACTCATGCCCTTCGTATTTAACTGAACTTCTGTCAGTCTACTCACCAAGTCATCAGCTACACTCTTCTGCAGACACACTCATTCAATGTGTTCCGAAGACACGAAATAAAACATTTGGCGAAAGAACATTCTCTTTTTGTTCAGCCAATCTGTAGTATTTCAACTGCTAAGTCCTTTAAGACAGCACTTAAGTCGCATCTTTTCAAATTATTTTCAAGATTAATGAAACAAAATTTATTTTTAATGATTAGCGTAGCTGATATATAGCATATTGTCAATTATGTGGTTATTATGACATGAATGTTTATTTAATTAGTATATGCATTTTATTATTCCCATGTAAATGACTGTGAGCCCGGCTCTTTGCTGGGATACAGCGCAATATAAATTATCAATTTATTATCATTATTATTATTGTTCAAAGACCGATCATTATATATATATATATATATATATATATGTAAACCATTAAGCGTATACAAGATAAACATTTTTGTTAATGCGTGCACAGAACTAGGTATGGGACGTATGTTCTGCTCTACAAAGTCTTTTAATTTGTTCATCTAAAAGACCAATAATTTTACGCCCTTAATTTATTCAAACCATGGGGTTCATCAAACAACCAGAAATCAATAGATGAGACCACTTATTGAATTAAGCCAAACTTTCCCATTGACAGGATTGTGTTTTACCCCCAAAAATTATTGCATGAGTTTAAATACCAGTGCCCTATATTCTGTGTCCTTGTTTGTTTTTTGTTTTTCTTTTCATTTTTTATCACATAGACTCTAAAATGTTTTCAGATATATGTGAGTAATAATTTATGTTATTGTACTTTGTACTGATGAAGGCATGAGCCGAAACGTTTACTATTATTTGTATTAGTTCATAAATAAAGCTAACATTTATTGTTTTCTTACACAAATAGTTTGTGTAATTTATTTTTAATACCAGTGTCACAACTATATTTTTTTACCTGTATTATATGAAAATTTTAAACAATTTGATTATACATTTGAAGCAAAACGAAAACCATAATTTTTAAGAAGCTAATTTTTTTTAAACTCTTGCAGCTGCCGCCTGTTATTAATTGATGACGAATCGCAGTTTTAGTGAACTCAATATGGTTTTATGTAATTACTCAACTGCCTTAGACTTTAATGATAAATGTCTCCATTTCAAAGTGTGTCGAGTTTTAACATAATAGACAATATGGATCAAAATGGAGACCACCACTGAAACACGTTCAAATAGAAAATAATGCTAGTGTCATGTTCTTTATTTTTAAAAAAATGAGGATTTTAAGATATTTTTTTCCAATTCCACATAGTACAAGAGTGTCTTTAACTGCAAGGTTTACGCAATACACCCATACCGTTACCTTAGTTTGCCTCACCTTAATTATTATAGTTGAAGCTAAAAAAAGTTTGTTGCTTTTTGATATGTTTGAATAACAGTGTTTTTTAAATTAGATTTTTAAAATTTATATCTTTCTTTATAGAATTTTTATGATTTTGTTTTAATGTGGTATTTCTGGAAACCCCCTCAAATCCTTGATTCTTATCTTATTTAAAAGGAACTGGGTTGTATTAAGATAGCCTCGTCCACATAAATCACTAGTTCTAGTTAGACAACTGGCCTTGACTCCGGCGTGGTGCACCACTCCTGTAACAGACAAAGATAACATACCATGGAACATAATTTTAGTTGATATTTTTCAGTGAACATTTGATCTTTTCTTTTTTTCTTTAACGCCAGTGTTAACTGCAGCGAGTCAGACAATGAGTTTTTGAGATCCGAGTCCTGCAAGTTGGCCAAGTTTTATGACACCTTGTCGGCTTTTCTAATCAAGACGTCGCAAGAATGCCTCACGAGGACGAGGGATGGCTGCTTCTTGGTGGACAGAGGGAAATCGCAGGTCTCTAACTTTCATCAAGTGAGTGATTACCTGAAGTACAACTGCGATGTACTTCGTTCTCAAAACGTGACAGCGTGTCTCACAGATAACAAAGGAGAGGAAGAGTGAGTAGATATTAAACGGATACAGTGTTGAACAAGTATAAGTAAGAATAAATAGGAATTTAAATGTGACACAATGAACGTTGCAACGATTTTTTTTGTCTATTATCCGGCATCCTTCCGTCTCGCGAGACGATGGTGCATCACCGTTGGGTTGGGTTGCATTTCCTCGAGTGACTGTGCAGTCCTATCCTTGAGTGACAGTCTTTGCCACAGTTTTTACACACGAGTTCTGTGCTTCCAAATGTTTTGGCCTTTCTCCTAGCTCTTCTGTCTGCAGCCTCCTCCATTCTTCGCTCCTCGGCTACTATGACGCCCTCTTTGACAACTGTGCGCCACGTAGATCGGTCTTCTGCCTTACACTCCCAGTCACTTGTATGTATTTTGGCTGCTTTCATGTCCCTTTGACAGACATCTTTAAATCGCAAGCGTGGGCGACCTGTTTTCCTCTTTCCTGAAGCAAGTTCACCATATAGGAGGTCCTTCGGGATGCGGCCGGGGCTCATTCTTTTGACATGTCCTAGCCACCTCAGGCGTCTTTCACTAAGAATTGAGAACATGCTTTGGGTATTGGCACGCGTTAGTACCTCACTATTAGGCACTTTTTCTTGCCATTTAATACCAAGGATGCGGCGCAAGCATCTCAAATGGAAGCTGTTAAGCTTACGCTCTTGTGATGTATAAGTGGTCCATGTCTCGCTCCCATATAGTAGTGTACTGATGACACAGGCTCGATAGACGCACAGTTTGGTTTTCTCCGTTAGCTTGGTGTTTTGCCAGACCCGCTTATTTAGTTTAGCCATTGTTGCGGCTGCCTTGCCAATTCTGCTGTTTATTTCTTCTTCAATGGACAGTGTATTGGAGACCTTGGATCCCAAGTAGGTGAAGCTGTCCACAACCTCCAAGTTTTCATTATCAATATTTATGGTAGGAGGAGGTCGAGTGTCTTGGGCCATGATGTTTGTCTTTTTCAAGCTGATTTGCAGACCAAATTCTTTGCAGGCATTGGAGAAGCTTGACACGAGTTGTTGCAAACCAGATTCTGTATGTGCTGTTAGTGCCGCATCATCCGCAAATAGTAGCTCTCGAATTAGGACATCCGTCGTTTTGGTCTTGGCTCGGAGGCGGGCAGTGTTGAAAAGTCCTCCATCAGCTCTGGTATGTAACCAGATTCCCTCACTGCTATCCTTGAATGCGTATCGAAGAAGTACAGAGAAGAATATTGCGAAGAGTGTTGGTGCGAGTACACAACCTTGTTTAACTCCGCTGCTGACAGGGAAGGCCTCTGACTTAGCTCCATCGAACTGTACTGTGCCAAGCATATTTTCATGGAACTGTCTGATGATGGCAAGTAGGTGAGGGGGACATCCAATTTTTGCCAGTATTTGGAATAGCCCGTTGCGACTGACTAAGTCGAAGGCTTTTGTAAGGTCCACAAATGCAATGTATAGTGGCATCTGCTGCTCTCTGCATTTTTCCTGGAGCTGTCGTATGGAGAACACCATGTCTATGGTAGACCGACCGGACCGGAAACCACACTGAGATTCTATTGGGGCATTGCAATGAAGAGCTTCTATTTTCATTGGGTCGTATTATTATTTGCTTGACTTGACAACAACTGAACTATCGGGTTACGTACCTTTGGGGCCGTCAATGAATGACGTCATGCACCTAGGGGGTGGGTCACACTTTTGTGACGAGGGGGAGGGAGGGGGTTGACGAAATGTGACGTCACATCAAAAGGTTATTTTTAAGTAACACTTCCACTGCAATATTTTGTTACTTTAAATTAATTTAAAGACTTTTTTTTCCTTATTTTTTTTTAAATCAGTGCTTCTCAAATTGCTGGTTTATAGGCCATCAGACGCCTGTTGGCGTAATTTATCAAGACATGGAAATTAAATCTAATTACAATCCTTAAGTTTGAGAACCCACAAGAGAACATGAAATTGTTACCCTGCGTCGTTTAATGTTGACATCAAAGCATTCGTTTGGTTCACTCACGGTAAGAGTCTGCGAACTTTTTTGTCGGTTATCCCCCCTTCCCCGGAAGATTATGTGTAGTCATTTTAGGTCAAAACGACACAGAATATCCTTTTTTTTTGGGGGGGAGGGCGTTTGGTAGGTGCGGGGGAAGGGGAATCTATTTGATACAATTATAAACGTTTTAAGTTTGATATAATTGTTCGATTGGTTTTTGGCCATTCTAAATATAATTATAAATGTATCCATTTAAAATTAGCCAAAGTATTCATTAACTTTATTGAAAGCATCAAATTCTTGACATCGCAACTCGATAGGAGTACAAAACAACATTTCTTCTGAGCTCAGTTCTTAGAACATTAATTTTAAATTTGACATAAAGGATACTTGATACAGTCAATTCATGTGGATAAAATTATTGTCACTCGTGTCAATATAAATGAAAGTAGGGTGGATTTAGATATCTTCGTTTAGTACGAAGGTAAGAAATCTACATGGTTGTCAATTTAACAAATGCATTTTCTGTAAGGAACTGGTTGAATAGTGGGCATATGTTGCACGCGGACACATACACATGACGTATTTTGATATATCTAGTGGAGTGGAGGGGATGTTATATGTCCCAAATGAGTCTCCATTACCCCAAAAATTCCCTTTTGACCCCAGATGAGGTAATTTACACCTGTTTGCCGACTTCATTTTTGTGGGATTCTCGTCAGTAAATTGAGGGATTTTTTAAAAATACATTTTAAAAATACTATTTCTAAATTTTTTTCTTTCTTAACAAATAAGTTAACCGTGATGAATAATAGTCAATGTTTAATTTGTATGCATTAAAATAAAATATAATCTAAGGATGTTAACAAAACTCGTTTTTTGAAGGCCGATTAAACGCTTTTTAAAAAATGGACTGGTTCAATAGGATACCTGATTATTTAAAATTATAAAAGTTTATGTTAACATTATTGTTAACGCAAAATGAGCGGATTGTAGCAAATTTTATATGCCCACAATGATTCAGCATTACCCCCATGAAGTACCGTTTTACCCCCAAGAGTTCCCTTTTTACCCCAAATGAGATAATTTATCGCTGTTTACCGAACCCTTGGTTAAACAGTCCGATAGCCGTAGCCATGTATTTTTCATTAGTTTATATATTCCACAAGAGAATGCAACAATTTAAACACGCCTCGTCCATTGGTGACATTATAAAATCATATTTACGATTCTTGTGAAATCCTGAAAAACAAACAAACAAACAAACAAAGAAAAAACAAACTTTTTATCTTCAGAGTAAAAAGTTATGATAATATTTGATATTTTATAAATGTCATAGTACTTTTCAGTCTTCAACTTGCAGGAATTACTGTAGTTTACGACGCACAAGATGACACCTAAATTTCCTGCACAAATGTGGGGTTCGTACAGTACTCGCCATATTACTCTTCCAGCACATACCTAATAATTTTTAGAAAACATGAGATGTGATATCAATGTGATAATTTTAGATCAAATGCCTTTGATGTGCATATACGACGTAGGAAAACTGTCATTAGAAGATCGAAATCGATTAGAGGAATTATCTTGTATCTATATATTCTCGGTTTATCAATAATGCAATGATCCTTCTAATATCAATAGTCACATTCGCGAGCTTAATCGCTAAGGTTAATCACATCAAATGGTTTTTTAGATTACCGCTGCATTGTTCGTTAGCTCTCTTGCTATGCCTTGGCAACTAAACATTTTTTTAAAACAAATCTTATAGTTGAAACAAGCCGAATACATACTTAATCTTGTAGGTCTTTAAACCATGTAGGGGCTCATTTTGCTATCAAATCAGTACAGAGAACATCACGTCAAATCGGGAAAAGAATGCACCGGTACCTGGTGAAATGGAAAAAATCTTGCCGGTCGTCTAAATACGAAAAGGTTTGAGAAGCACTGGCTTATAATTTATGTAATGTCGTTTTAAATACCTTTACGCAAGTTACGATATTACACTGTAGACCTACACTAAATAAATACTTAATGACAAAAAAGTGATTTGAAACATACTTATTTTCAAATTATAAACAAAGCTTTTGTTTGTTTTTTTATAGGGGGCGGGGTCATAGTTTTGTGACGTATTATTCGAAAGGGGGGGAGTCTACGATTTTTGTGGCGACCATGGGCGTCGCTAGGAATTTTTCCAAGGGGGTGGAGCAAAAAATCACGCTTTTTTAATTTAAGGCGCTGTCCAAAAATGACGTAACGCCCCAATGGGGAGAGGGGGTCCCCAACTTTGTGACGATGTGTGACTAGGGTGGGGGTGGAGTTAAATAATTGTGAGTCACGTCAAAAACACGCTACTTTAAGCCAAAGTTTCACTTAAATATTTCGAGGGGGGGGGGGGAAATCTACCAAAATCACGTGAGGTTATTTATGGACCGACCATAACTGACAATGCCATACAGGTGTAATTTTCAATTAAATTTGAGTTAAGTATAACACTATGTGGGACGCGGTAATAGAGTGATAGCGCGCTGACTGGCGTATCGATGGTCACGAGTTCAAATCCAAACGAAGCGATGATTTGTTCCCGGGGCCTTAGGAGTTTCTGAGTCATCCCAACTATGAATAGGTACCTAACTATCAATACTTATGCAGCTGGGTAATGCGTGGAACCCTATAGCCGTGGCCTGTGACCACTGCATCACTTGCCAACAGATCATCTGTCATGGTCTGTGGACGCAATGATCTTCGACATAGACGGAGCGTCTGTATATCTAAGATAGGATAAGATTATTTTGTTTATCTACATATGTATGTTTTCTTTTGGTGATGTATAAATGTGTGCAACGGTTTTCTTTTTTTTTTTTTAATCAATTCCCAAACCAAATCAGGTCATTAATTAATACAATCAACACACGCTGATGACACCATTCATTATAATGATTGTTCCAACCCACACTCCCTTCCTTCCATGTTCGTTTCAGCCCAGGATGTAGCCACGATGAACACAATCGGTTAAGTGGCGCTATCTGTGAACTATCTGCAGCCTCAAAGATGACAGTGATGACAAGCTTCGCTGTGTTGGCCAGTTTCCTTGTTCTCTTACTGAACTTTACTTCCCTCTTATAAATGATCAACAACAAACTTCATGAAAAATTACATTTTTTTAAAAACAGTTATTTTATTCGGGTTTTATCTTTTTGTAAAAATTTAAGTTATATTACATCTAATCATTAATTGTGCTGTCAATCTAGTATACGCACGAACGCGCATCTGAAATCTCTTGAAAAACAAATGCAATAACATAGTATGCATGGTTACATTGGCAGAGTAAAAAACGCCAGTACATGCTCGAGTATTTTGAATTTTACAGCGGCAAATCTGGTTTCAAAAGTCAACAAAATGGCTGGAATTTTTGCCACTTAATCACAACTTTTATGTGTGTAAATGATCATTTAATAAATAAGAATTGTTTTTCATGCATAATTTTCGAAATTCAGAACAGTATATTTCCATTTTAAACCAAAATTATTTTTATTTTTGTTGATAATTATGGACATTGACAAGTTAAATTCTTTAGTTCATAAGCGCACACTCCTCTCAACGATGTCGAAGTTTTACCACAATACCAATAATACTAGTATAGCAATGTTGGAAGGAAACTTTTGCTTGAAATTGCAGAAGAACATAATTCTACAAGTAAGTAAGCTGCAATTTATATTGTAGATGTTGTTTGTTTATTTAATTCAATCAAGAATGAAACATAACTGAGTCTCAAAATAATTATAAAAATAATAAATTTTAGAACTACATCAAGTCCAAGTGGTTAAAAATTTAATTAGGTCAAGCCGGTTCAAGTAACTCGGTGATAAGCTTTTAAATTTAAAAAGAAATAAAATTTAAGCTAAAAAATTAGGTTGAAATAGTACAGCCTATTACAATATGTATTTTTATAATCATTATTTTACTTTATATTTTAAATATAATGACTAAAAGGGAATCAAATAACAATTATTATAAATTAGTTAGTTAGTTAGTTATTTCCTCTCGGGCCGAAGACGGCACATAGGGCAGAGGTCATGGATTTCCATTTTTGACGATCCGTTGCTAATTGTATCAAGTCCTGGTTATTTCTTAGACCCATGGTTATAAATTACTGAAGCGAAATACTTGTTTCACTATTTAAACAACTTTTGTACCAATTAATGCTATACAGTTATTTTGCATACTTATAATTACTATTATGATTAAGTTTTTGAATATTATACTAAATGTAGCATTAGTAAAAAAAAATATCCCATAATATTAATTTCAAAATTAGTATTTAAAATGTTTTATTAATATTTTAAATTTCGTGGAAAGAAAACAACAAAATTTAAAGTTATATTTAGACTTTATTGTTACTATGTAGTTTTACAGGTCGTGAAAATACAATTTAAATATTTTACTATTTGTAACAATAACATGTAGGCCTAACTGTTGCATAATTTATTCAATTTTTTATCAATGTGGTAATGTTAAAAAGTTTTGGTTTAAATATAACTTTCCGAATTTATTATGTATAAAAATAATTTTTAAGACTAATTTATATATATATTTTAAATAATGTGTGTAAAAGCAAACTTTTTATTCTTTTTAGCCAATGTTGTAGAAACAAAATGGCAAAGACTGGGAGACAACATTTGTAAAGAGCATTTTAAAAACAACAGGACCTCTTACAGATAGTCAAGCTACATTTAATGGACACAATTTTTCATGGAAATTGTATAAACAGCTAATATTTCTTTTGGATGTGTTCTCTTCAAGACAAAGAAGTGTTATATACAGTTTGCCATAAATCACAAACTGTAATAGTTAATGGATCGAAATCTGCAGCAATATGTAACTGTGTTAGGTCCCTTAATATATTTTATTTTATATAAATGATTTAAACAACAATATATAAACAGGAACAAGCATTGTTATTTGCTGATGATTGTATAATCTATAGAACAATTAAGTCCGAACAAGGTAGCAAAATTTTACAAAAAGACTTGGATGAATTAATAAAATGGGAAACTGATTGTGTCCTTCCACCCAGAAAAGTGTCAAGTGCTAAGAGTAACAAAGAAAAAGACACAATTTCTGGATTATCGGTACAATAAATTAACGATTAAAATTATTTTAATCTATAAAATGGTGATTAAATTAAGGGAAACATTTTACACAATTTTCCAATTTATTAATAAATAATTAATTATTAATAATAGATTGTTTTTTATGTACAAATTTCTCCATTAAAAAAAAAGATTTTTAAAGTGTAAAATTTAAAATAAACAGTTTTTATTAGAAAAGTGATACTTACAAAAACATTGTTGTTACTTAATTAACAATAACAAAATTTAAATTCATTATCGTTAAATTGAAATATTTATATTTAAACATTATCTCCTAAAAAATTATTTCTCTTACTATATTCTTAAGTTTTCAGTATGTTGTGACATCTTCAGTTTAATGATTTCATACTTCTTATTTTAAGCTTTAATCAAAATTATGGACTTATTATTTAGTAATTTCTCGAAAGTTAACGATTAAATTTAAATTAATCTATAACAGCCCTATTATTAAGAGAAATTCTTCTGATTCTAATGTTACTGGGTTGACAATATTATGCTAGTACATATTATAATTGATTCAAGTTTTAATCATTATTTTATTTTTCATGTCTTTTATTTTGTAGAATCAACACACACAAAAAATGGACGAAATGGCTTAATCAGTGGAATTGTAACATGGTACACATAAACACAAAATTAGCCACTCAGGAACAAGTGTTCAACATTGCAAAAGTGTTGTTATTTTTTTTTTTTTTAAACCAGTAGCAAGTAGATCTAATCAGAAATTGGATTTTTTAAACAAAGAATATATCTAATATGAATAAAGAAAAGCAATAAATTGTTGTAAATAAAACCACAAAAATGTAGCAAGGAGTTCTTGTTAGAATGTTTGACATTGACATTACTTAATCCTAGCGTAATTAAATGTTGGATTTTGTGTTCACAGATAGGATAATAGTTTTGGACCCGATACATTTTCTTGCATAGTAAATTTGATTACTCCGAGAACATATGTGGAGGAAAAGGGTAAAAAAACAACTTTTCATCTAAAACTCAAACTGATCTCATGGCAATTTTAGGAGATACAGCTCGAGAAAAATCATCTTTCGTCCAATTAAATACCAATTATTGTTCCGTTGTGTTCGATAGCTCCTCATATATTTCACATAAGGATCAAACAAGTCCACGTTGTGTTTTAAAGTAACGATTTATAATAAGTAGAAGTTGCACAATCTTTACATGATATCATTAAATCAAAACTGAAACTGCTTACAGTTTACATTTCTGAAATTATTTTAAATAAATGATGATCCTAAAATAATGAATTTTCAGTGGCCCAGCCTGATTTCTTTCGTGGCTGGAAAGTATACAGGAGTTTAAGACAGAAGCAAAAACATAAAATCTCACTGTAAAATCTTCTCAAAAAGTTCATTAAACCAAATTTGTTTACATGATGCTCCAACCAGGGCCGTCGTTAGAAATTTGGGGCCCCTTAATAGTGGGTATGTGAGCCCCCCCCCCCCCTGGTAAAAAAAAATCCTACTAAAACACGGCATTGCTAGATACACATTAGGACGAGATAAAACTTGTCACTGAAGCTAACAGTAGGCTCTTAATACTTAAAAGGAAAAGCCTATACCCAAGAGGCCGCATGCCTTAAAAGCAGCTAAGTCACGTGCCTAAAAATTTGCACGAAAATGCCACAAATCCTACTGGTCTAACCTCTGCTCCATCATACAGTCAGCTGCAGACATGGGGAATCCTAAAGCCATGTTCAAAAATATCAAAAAAGCAAACGGTCCATTGGTTTCCAAATTTGCCCCTCCCAAAGTCCAAGAATGGAGAAATTATCCAAGACAAGGCAGCGCAGCTAAAAAGATGAGTTGAGCATTATCTGGAACTATTTGCTAGTAATGCAACAGTTACCACAGTCTCCAGTACCGCTCTAGATGACATCCCCGCTATGCCGCCCTTGGAAGAATTTGATGTCGTGCCCACACAGGAAGAGCTTAGCAACGCAATTGTAAGCCTAGCTTGTGGAAAAAAACCCTGGGAATGTAGGCCTACCACCAGAAGCTTTAAATTTTAAAGAGTGGCAAGATAGCTTTACTTCAAACTTTCCACGAGCTTATGAACCTGTGCTGGGTACAGGGCTACATTCCCCAAGACCTAACGCATGCAAATATAGTGACATTTTATAAGAACAAGGGCGATAGAAGTGACTGCAATAACAATCACGGCATCTCACTCCTTCATATTGTAAGAGATGCCATGGGCCTTTGCTCTTGTCATACTAACGCGATTACAGTGTTTAGCCTCCAAAGTTTATCCAGCATCTCGGTGCGGTTTCCGCACTGGTTGGTCTACTATAGACATGTTGTTCTCCATACTTCAGCTCCAGGGAAAATGCCGAGAGCAGCAGATGCCACTATGCCAAAAGGGCATGAAAGTAGCCAGAATACGCACGTGACTGGAGGTGTAAAGCAGAAGACTGATCTACATGGCGCACAGTTGTAAACGAAGGCGTCTTAGTAGCCGAGCAGCGAAGGATGGAGGAGGCTACAGACAGATAAGAGAAAGGCCAAAACATTGGGAATCACATAATTTTTGTGCAAAAGCCTGTCACTCAGTGCTAGGGCTGCACAGCCACACAAGGAAATGCACCTCAGACCAAATGTGAGACGGAATGATGCCAACAAAATGAATCTGGTTAATGGTGTCTCGTATTTCACCTGTTACTGACCACTCCCCCCAAGAGTTATTGAAATATTAAGTTTTTAAAATCGCAATGACCATACCCTGTTTACCAAGACTGCTCAAATGTACATGATCATAACACAACATAATGCTCCGTACATTTCTTAATACCTTAATGTTACGAATGCAATTATCAATATATCATTTTATCACTAATATGTGGGGGACGCTGCCACATAACATCGAAGGTATTTTGAAGAAAAAAAATTACAAATTGTCATAAAACTCTAAAACACCAATGTCAGGTTGAACAGGAGTCGATTTATCATTTTTTTCGGTTGAATATTTTACTCCCCCCTACATATAGGGTGACCAATATTTTTTAACTTTTCCCACGTTTTTTGGTCAATAATTTTTATTGTTATTTTTAAAAATAATGGCAGCAAAAATTCATAAGACAATCACATTCCAATCTACAAAATTGTAAATAACTTAATTCATTACAAAAATATTTATTTTTTTTAAAAATCGGTTGTTAAAATCATTTTGAAAAAATGAAAAAAAAAATAATTACGCCAAATTTAAAAGAAAAAAGAAAACAACGTGTTTATAGGATTTTAATTTAAAATATGTTGAATCAAATTGTCAAATCAATACTTATATGTATTATAGGAAAGTAATTTTTTTAAAAATTGAATGCATGAAGCTATGAACTTTGGTAACCTTTATGTCGCTATTAGCAAAGTATAAATTTTATATATTACATAATTTAAACTAAACTTACTTTAATAAACCAATGTATAATTATTATTATCATAATGATAATTAAATTGTTGATTTATTATTAAGAGTTTTATTTATTTATTTGAAGACATGAATATTCATTAATAGTAAAGCTGAAATAAAGATAGGGCTGCTGTAAAGATATAAGAAATTATATAACTATAAAACTATCAACTATACTTCAGTATTAACTTTGGTTAAGAATAAGTCAGTCACAGCTACTTAAGTTATGAAGAAAATCCAATATTTTAACTACTCAAATAATAAAGAGAGTCACCGGAAGTCGTAGATATGACGTATTGGATGACTAAAATATATTATTTTTAGAAAACTGTGACGTAAAACACGAAATTCCGAAAAAAACATTTAGCTGACCATTTATGTGCAGAAAATCTTTCCGTCAATTTTCATTGTAAGCTGAATTTTTAAACTTTTTTGTGACATGTCAGTTGAATAATCGTCCGAACATAAATCTGCGCACACAGCATCAGCATTAAATAAAAATCAAGTGTGGCTGATGGGGCCCCCCTGTCGTTGGGGCCCCTGAATAAATTCCCGAATTCATCCCCTGGGGGCGGCCCTGCTACAACTGAAACGAACTCTCTAACTATTTTAGTAAAGTAAGTGTTGCTGCGCATTCCTTTCCATGGCCATGCGCCGTTTTGAATATCAAATTGCTTCTACAATCAAAGCATCAAACAGATTTTAGGATATAAATAGTGAGTATGCCATGGTGCCATTTTGATGTTATTATATAAGCTTTAGAAGAACTGAGAGGCAGAAAAAAAAAGCTCAACAGACTTTGATCATCACAATGCCATTTTCTAAGTTATGTCAATGCTACCAGAAATAATTTACAAAGGTAAAGTGTTCAAAACGCTTAGCCAAGGTTGCTCACAGAGAAACTAGAGGAATACTTAAAGGATGCTTTGACATTTAATAAAATAGTATGCTTTATTTTAATCGAATCTTCCAAAGAACGAGATAGCAAATATTTGGTGATAGAAGACTAACGTGTATCTATGCTTGAAAATAACTATGATTTTCTCACACCAGCTAATCTACTGGACGTTGACATTTTGCCTTCAAAATATCTCAAAAGACACTGGCATTGGAGCATTTTAACACCAAGGGTCTAAAAAGAATTAACGATTGTAAGACCATGTTGGTTTATTAAAGTTTATTAAGATATTGATGCTCAAAGTTACCCTTCCAAAAATGATATATTTAATGCGAAAATTGCCTACAGCCGTCTTAAGTAATGCAAGGTTTTTGAATAGGTTTTCTAAAAATTAAGTTCATAAAAAAATTAATTTCGATCAATAACGAATACACCAAAATTATCTAATCTATAGCTATTTTGACTATTGACAAAGCCATTGCTGAAAAAAATTGATATATGAAAGATTTGGCCATGAGGATAAACAAAAAGCGTAAAATTTATTCAAGAAATGAAGCTTTTCTTTTTATTTTTAATATTTCAAACATAAAAATGTAAAGCGTCCATACTATTACTTTTAAAAAAAGACTATCTTTACTTTATAGCGTCAACACACTTTTCGAGGAGGGCGGCAAATTTGGGTTCTGCCCAGTGAGCACATATCCACGCTTTGCCGCTGAAAATTTCACAAAAAAGATTTAGATGAATTAATAAAATGAGAAACTAACTGGAGCATGTCTGTCCACTTTCCAACCAGCAAAGTGTCAACTGCTAAGAGTAAGAAAGAAAAAGAAACAAATAAATTGAAAATACTTCATTCATAAAAAAGAACTAAAGATGCAAAATACTCAGGAATCATCAATATATATATAATTTGTAATGTATGTTTTGTCTGCCCGTCTGTCCGTGACGCTGCTATTTTTAGAAATCAGCTCACCAAAAATACTCAATAAATATATATAACTTGCAATTTATGTCCCGATCACGCTACTAATTTTAGAAACCAGCGCGCCAAAAATGATTCTTTTCGAACGTCCGTATAAAATTGTTAAATTTGGAAATAAATGAATGAAACAAAAAATAATTAAATAAATGAAAGTTTTAAATTACTCTAGCAGACCTGTCATGCGTTGAATCGATCTCAGTAACAATGAATAATTTTTTAAAAAACCAATGAATGATGTGTTATAAAAATATTATGTCAGAAACCTCGCGGCAATATTTCAGTTTAGCGCTTGTTTTTCTTTTATACTCTGAGAGAGTGCATATTTATGTGTTTAGAAAAAAATCTTTTAAAATCTGAATCCCCTAGTTCTTTGTTATTCATATTTGTAAATAGTTACATGTTTTGTTTTTTTTTCAGTGCCCTATAGCCTTTTAATATGGGCTATCAAGTTTTTGTATACAAATTTTGGTTAAGATCTTTTCATGTACACAGTATGTAACACATAAAATTATTTGTTAATAGCTCATATTATGAAAAAACATTAATATGGCACCATTCAGTTCATTCAGTGAAAAATGTAAAGTTGAAAACGCCTTTACCTTTTTAATCTGCACAATATAGATCTGGGATATATTCGTAATTTTTGTCGAGATCATTAATAATCGGCCGAAAAGGAATGTAAGCAAAAATTGACATTTTGGGCACCCGGCGTCCCATGAGTGTTAAATATAGAAAATAATGCTGCTAGTAATCATCCAGGGAGCGTACAAAACTATCTACAAAGGTTTCATGACGATCGGATGCATGGTTTATAAAGTTCATGCACACACACTCACACACACAGACATACATACTTTCATTTTTTTATATCTAGATAAATCATGATATTAAAGGTTCCCTGGCCCAATAGGTGCAAGATGTAAATTTTGAAACATTTGTTCATTTCAACTTGGATCATATTTAATGTATTATCGATATTTGTCGAGACAATGGCACAGAATGTGGAATAAAATCTTAAACTTTTACGAAAAAAGAATCAGGAACCCGGCCCGAAGGGATAATCATTAGAAATTGTATAATGTCCTATAAAATTTATATATGGGATATCAAGTTATTTTACACCAAATTTGGTTACGATTCATTTATTTTCCCATAACGTTACGCTTAAACAATTTGTATGTATCTCATATAAGCAAAAATAAAGTCTTTAACGCTTAGGAAAATAAAGATTTTGACCCCCAGCCCCATAGCAATTAACATTAGGAGTTCAACATCGTATTGAATTTTAATATGGGCTATAAAGTATGTATGTATTAAGTTTGGTCAAGATCCATTCATTTTCCATGCAGCTAACGCTAAAACTACTTTGTATAGTACTAATATAAATGGAAAAAATTTGGGCCCCCGGCCACCATGAATTTCAATGTTCAAATGTATTTTTCACATAAATCATTCCGTAAGAGCAACCAACAATTTCCTAAAGTTTCATCTTGATTGGATGAAAGGTTTAGTCCGCCTTTATGGACCAACATACATACGTGCATTGATTTACATAAATATAGATTTATATACATAAACAAAACATGACATTAAGGGTCCCCTGGCCCAGTAGGTTCAAGATGCTAATTTTGAAACATTTGTTCATTTTAATTATGATCACATTTGATATATTAGCTACATTTGTAGAGACCATGACACAGAATGGGAAATAAAATATTAAACGTTTACGAAAAGAGAATCTGGGCCCCCAGCCCGAAGAGATGAAGTTTAAAAATTCAATTTATCATAGAATTTTTAAATGGGCTATCTAGGTCATTTTACACCACATTTGGTTAAGACCCATTCATTTTCCCAGTCGTTAACGCTTAAACAATTTGTATACATCTCATGTAAGCAAAAACAATATTAAGCTCCCCCAGGCCCTATCGGCGCAAGAGATTAACTTTAAAATACCTGTTTATTTTAATCTAAATCATGTTATTATTTTTTCATTATTTTTTTTGCAATATCTTTCAAGGTTGTTTAAAATCAGAATGTCAATGAGGTTATTAAAAATCAAACAAAACCTTAGGTTTTATAAAAAGAACTTTTACAACTGTAACAAAGATATAAAACTAAAATGCCACATACCCGTGGTGAGATCTATATTAGAATATGCATCTTCTGTATGAGACACATCCACCAAAGACAATATTGATCAACTAGAACAAATTCAAAAAAAAAAAGCCGCCACATTCATTACTGGAGAATATTCAAAACTGAAAAGAATAACACCCATAGTAACGTCATTAAACCTTGAAACACTAGAGGACAGTAAAACCAAGAGAAAAGGGAGTAATTATATAGTAATTATTCATAAAGCAACTATTTCTAATTTAGAAATACAACACAAAGATAACTTAATACAACCATCAGATAGACATAACGATAGAAACACCTTTCTTATTCCGTATGCAAGAAAAAACACATACAAGTTTCTTTCTTCCCGTCCGGAATTCGGGCGTGGTATCAGTTGCCTGAAGAAACAAGGAAAGCCACCTTTATATCATCATTTAAAACTGTCATAAGAATGCAAGATTAAACACAAAACATGGATAAGCGTAGGACGCAATAATCTTCTGTATAGAAGGAGTGTCTATAACAGATAAGATAAGATAAATCAAACATTTGCCTAATGGAAGAAATGACAAATGATACAATGAAAGCAATATACACACAGAGTACAAAAATTACCAACATGACTGACAAAACCATGACTTAATTTTCTTACTGGGTCTATATCCAGCGCAATTATAATGTAACCACTCCAGACAATGGTCACATTGCATCATCTTCAACTCACCATTATCTAAATTGTTACAAGACAAACAAGTAAATAGATTGCCATTTTTTTTAAATAAAAAAAAAGCATTTTAGTTAACAATTCTTCCCAGGCAGCATCATGAAACTGATCATTTATTGAGCTGTAATCATTATCGACTAAACACATTTCAATTGGTATATGGTGTAAAGGGGGCTCTCCGCCTGTTACACATGCATTTACATATAATCTAATTTTAAGCTCATTTGACAATTTTTCAAATAGCAAAGGAACTGAATGCTTTCATTTTCTCCTTGTGAAAGTCTGTTTATTATTTGGCCAGCCCTTCACTTGTACATTTTTTAAAGTAATGGTAGAGAAACTATTTGTCTCATTAACTGATAATGATACAAAAGGTAAAGATTGAGCATCATTTAAATTACCTGCTTTTGAAGCAGAATAAGGTAGTGAAACAACATAACATTTGGTAGTACCTGATGAACTAGGCTGTGAATCATTAGCAAATTGTACAACGGACAAACACGGTATGGAATCAACATGATTTGAATAAACATTTGTTCATGTAGAAAAAACAGAGAGAATGAAATCAGCTTTGTCATCTGAGGAGTCAATACCATGCCAGAGATTAATCAAATGTCTGACTTGAAGATATTTATCCTAGAAATCAGCGTCCCCAGGCAAAGGCAAATAAGAAAATATTTCTTTAACAAGTTTACTTGTTAAAACATTTTATCTTCTGGGGTACTTATCAAAACATTATCAAAAACATGCTGACTGATGGCGTCAGAGCCATGTATATTTTGACCAAGGCTTAGACAGTCAGACTATAACATATTCTTGAACAAAAGAGTCTGCTTTTGCACAAACATAATGCGTTTGTAGAAAAGATCAAACTGTTTAAATTTTTAAAAACCGTAAAAAAACGACAAGACATACGAGACATAACTATAAGGATGTTCATTATAACACGCAGGGCAAAGCAATCCGAAATTACAAAATTCGAGTTATGTCTCGTAAAACGTGTTTAATATAATGCGCACCGATCGTGAATATATTTTTAAAAAATAATGTCAATGTAATGCGCACTTTATTGTGCGACATGAAAGGTTGTTGAAAATATTACGCACCACAACTCTATCTCAAAAAATTAACATGATATAAAGAGATTAATCAAATAATTTAAACATTCAATAATTCAATTACTGTCCATTAAATCGATTTGAAATTTTTATACATCATTTTTATCATTGGCGTGAGTCTGCCTGCAAAAAATCAGCTCACTAGCTTACGAGAAAGTGGATTAAAAATCGGTCTAAATTTTTTTTGGCAAGGTCGCACGGTCAGTCGCAAGTGCTCAAACACCACACGTTTATATAAAGGATTTTTAAAAATAGCAAGTGCACTTATTGAATGTTTGCAACACAACTTGTATTGGAGCATACAACATTAAAGGAAGGGTCACTAAATATATTTTATTAAATACTCTAAAGAAAAATTAGTCAAATCATTTTTTATTTGGTTTACAATTGGATTGTTTAGCTGGGTATTGTAGTGTCTAGCATTGGAATTTAAAATTGATGTAAATTTTGAAATCTTTGTTATTTTGGCATCATGGTAAATGAGGTGACTAATACACAAGATAAATTTTGTTTGATGATTCAGGATATTTTAAATTTTTGGAATTATAATATTCGACATGGTTTGTAGTGGTCAAGCCTAATGTGATAGTTTCTAGGTTTAAATGTATGGCCCACATTTCGGCCTTGTTCCACCAGTTTTCTTCAAAATACGTTATGATCTGTAGGAGTGCAATATTTTTAGTTTCTTCTTTTAATATGTTATATTTATATACTGAATCTGCATTCTTCATATATAGAAAAATATTGGTAATAGCTTAAACTAAACTTGAGTTTAGATCCTTTTTAGCCAAAGCCTCTTGAAGGGCCAAATTAATATAAAATGCATATATTAAAATACTGGCCTTAATGGAAAATTTATTAATGGCCCCAATTTCTGAAAAATCATTATCAACAAAACAAAAAACAAAAAAAAAAAGGCAAAGGCAAAAAAAAAAAACCATGAGCTAGGAAAAACAAAACGTTTTTTAAAAAATTATAAACATTTGACAAACAAATTCTGTTGCTCATAATGTAACAATGCGTGCATGACAGGACGACATCTACCATTGTTGTCAACTGCCATAATTTTAAGTAATGGCAAGTTTTAGATGTTGGTTTTTAAGTAATATCCATAACCAAAACCTTTGAATAAAATCAACCATCTCATTAGTGGCAAATGTCAGGTAATTGAAATTACCCTTCCCCTCCCTCCCAAAACTGACTTGGCCACCTTCCCAAACTATACCATTTCACAAAATTTCAGTTGCATGCTGGTCTCTCTCTTGCTGGGTGCACACAGCTTTGCTCTTAGATTTCTGACATCTTTGGGAGCCACGGAAACATTTTGCTTGTTAAAATCACTTCCCTGAGTTCTGATTGGAGACAGACGTACATTTCAGAAGTGTACTGATCATAGGCGTTAGCTGGATCTTTCGTCGTTCTGGCAAAGCATTATCAGTCTAAGGAAAAGGAAAAAGCAGTGTATAAAAATAATAATAATAATAATAATATTAATTGATTATAATTTATATAGCGCTGTATCCCAGCAAAGAGCAGGGCTCACGGCTCTTTATATGGAGATAATAACAATACATATATTAATTAAATAAACATTCATATCATAATAACTACATAAATCACAATACGTTATATATCAGCTACATTAATCATTAAAAGAAATGTTGTTTCATAAATGTTGAAAATAAATTTTGAAAAGATGTGTCTTTAGTGCAGTCTTGAATGACTTAGCAGTTGAAATACTACGGATGTGTAATGGAAGAGAATTCCATTGTTTGGCTGCACAAAAAGAAAATGACCTTTCGTCGAATGTTTTAGTTCTTGTCTTAGGAACACAGAGAATGCATGTGTCTGCAGAAGAGCGTGGCTGACGACTTGGTGAGTAGACCGACAAAAGTTAAGTAAGATAGGAAGGACGTGAGTCAGAAAAGAAGTTGTGACACAGAACGGCCACTTTGTAATAAAAAGTAAAATACATAAAATGTGTAATCAATACACACAAAAAACTCTATCACTACACTTAAACTTAAAATATTTTTAGAGTATGTTGGAAAATCTAAATACCTCTAGGACAGCACAGAGTTGTGACATTTTCTAAATTAGAATACACCACTTGCAATTTCCACCTGTCCTGGACTTGAACTATTCTTAGTTTTATCTTGGCAGGACATCCAATTTTGATCTATAAAGCAAAATAACCATAAATAACACTTTTTAAATCATATTTGTATTATAGAAATTTCAAAAAGTCATGATGGCACAATATGTTAATATTCAAATCTTCAACAACAACAAAAACACACCTCTGGTTAGGTCTCAAGCCCTTGGACTTTGAAATCCTTTCTCTTTCATGCATACATTCAAACAGTAGAAATTGGTAGATCACATTCTGGTGCTCCACTGATCCTTTTGTAACTGGCAACTAGAATTAGTAAGAATTAAAAATGAGTACATTTACAATGACAATAATTTAAAATAATTAAGACTACAGTACCAAATGAATAATGTATAACAATATCAATTTTAATACTTAATTAATTAGAACATATTAAAATTACTTTGTATGACATAATAAACATTAATTCTTAGATTCAGGGTGTCCATGAGTTCACCCAGATTGGAAATGGTACCTAACGATAGTTAGGGAAAAAAGGCACTTGATAATGCGTGGAACCCTCATATCTGTAACCCGTGAACACTGTGCTTCTTGCTAACATGGTAATAGACTCGCAGTGTCTGTGGATGCAATAATGTTCTGTATAGAAGGAGGGTCTGTATAGATAAGACAGTATTCATTGACTTATTTACACTGTTAGTAATATATTAGTAGAACTCATGGCTAATACTACTAATAACGTAATAGTAATACTACTATCTAATTTAATAAATAAATTTGGTGTTTTCAAAAATAAAACAGTATTTCAAGCAGTAATAAATAAAGCATGTGGGGAAAAGGGTGCCGGAACGCCGTCCCAGTGCGTTCTAAAAAAGCAAGACTTATATATCTTAATCTTTTTAAAGTAATTTAAATCGTGGCCAAACAATAGTAATAGTATTAGTTTATACAACTATTAAATAGTAGTTATTGATAGTATCCCCAAACAATACTAATATAAAATAATTCAATAAATGGAATAAAAATGAAAGCTTACCTTTTTGGAACTCTTTTTTTCAAAGATTGCATTTTGAAACAATTCTAAGTAGGGATGCGGAATTTATCGATTAATTTCTCTATTAATCGGTAAAAATTATTATCGCTTAAAATTATTTTTATCGATAAAATAGCGATTCAAACTGTAGAAAATCTTTGCGATGATAACACCGATTTATCACTAAATAATCAATTATTAATAATAAAATATAGTTGCTTTGTTACCTACAAACCTCCTTATTTAAAAAAAAAGATTTGTAAAGTTTAAACTTTAATATAAGCTGTTTTACAAGGAAAATGATATCAACAATTAAAAATTGTTTTTACTTAACAATAACAAAATTCAAATTCATTGACATTATATTGAACTACTTATATCAATATCAAAAAAATTTGAATTGACTGTTTTTTGTTACTTCCCCTTGAAATTTTCATTTTAATGACGTCAAACATCTTATATTTTGCTTTAATCAAAATTATCGATTAACTATTCGGTAATTTTTAAAAATTTAACGATTAAATTTAAATTAATCGATAGCAGCCCTAATTCTAAGGCTTTGATTGCATTTTCCAAATCTTCAAATTTATTAAAAAGGTTTTTCAAAGCAAAGTTTTCTTCTGGATTCATTTTCAATGGTGTAGTCGTGAAGCGACGATTAAATAAAATGGCGCGTTTTGAAAGTTCCGGTATTGGTTCCATTGGATGACTACCAATAGCGGCAGCTGGAGGGACGTGCTAGTTGTACTTGGGTACCAATAGACATTCCCTTTTCAAAATTCCGGGTAAATGCATATTTTAAAAAATTTATGTATAGGAATGTATTTTTAACGGAATAGTTTGTATTGGTTCCTCATAAGGGACCGTCTATAAACGACGTCACGCTATTTTGGTAGATTTTTACCCCCCTCCCCCCTCATCACACTTTGTCACGATAACATAGACCCCCGCCCCCNCCCCCAAAAAAAAAAAAAAAAAAACAGCCATATTTTCTAATTGAATTTTTAAAACCAGTTTGTTTCAGATATCTTTTTTGACTTTTAAATATGTATTTAGTGTAAGTCTGCAATTTATTAAATATCGTAACTAGGGGTGTACCGGATTCAAATTTTGTAATGCAACCGGAGCCTGATTCGGACAGATTTATGAATTGAAATCTGGCTAGATTCCGGATTTGCCGGAGTCATAGCTAGGAATTTATACTAGTTTGGGGGTCTAGGAGGATTAACCTGCTTGAGGGCTCCCTTATAATGGCAGGGGTCTAATATTTAATATACGAAATATTTTCGTACACTAATTTGAGGGTCCCCTCTATTTGGTGCCACGGGGGGGACTTTCGAATTGGGACCCCTCTTCCCCCTCCCCTAGCTACGCCAACGGGTCTGAACTAGGGACCAACCGGGTAGACATTTTCTACCGAATACCAAATACGAATAGCCAGTTGTATAATTTATCGGATCCAGGTGCGAATCCGAGTAGCAGGTGGAATGGAAATTCGGAAAATTGAACAAATTTCGGTTTTTAAAACAATTAGTGATTGCTTTATTTCGCAAAACCATAACCGCCTCGTATTTAGCTTTAACGTTTTCTAGAAATAACTTTGTAATTTAAGGCATTCAAGCTGGTTTATTAAATTATTACTGACTGTATTTTTTATGGTTTACTTTACCACCGTCTATTTTCGTGCAAAGTGCAATGATAATATAATTAAGGCCAGAAGATGGGTCCATTTATTTATTAAAATTTAAAACAAGAAATTCACTATATATTACTTATATCCAGTGCTCGATTTACCGCCGGGGATGCCGGGGATATCCCCGGCACTGTGAGGCTCCATCCCCGGCTCTGCTATAACCTTTACCATCCCCGCCGGGGATGGCATTTATCCACAGGCTCTGCAGAATTTTTTTTTCATCCTCGGCATTTTTTAAAAAGCCGAATAAGTGGTAATGGTAAGTTACAGCAGTGTCAAATTTTCAATCACGAAATTGTTAATTTAATAGAAAAATTTGGTACCTGCGCTTCCATCTACCGAATTAATCGAAATAAACGTAAGTAAAAATAATTCTAATTGTTTCGTTTACTTATAATCTTTGGTTTCAATTTTTAGTTCACTTTTCGTTTGTCATAAAGCGTGGTTTATTAGAATTATATTACATTTAATATAAATATTTTTTAATTTCGTTTTAAATTGAAATGTCTAAAGAGCTGTCTTGTAAAAAATTTAAAACGTTAACACAACAAAAATTGTCTTTTACGAAAAATGCTGTAATCCAGAGAGTGAAATCTCACAGTGATGATCTTCAACTTCTTCAGACAATCTCTTGTAACATAGTACATAGTAGGTCATTAATTATTAATAATTTATTAATAAATCGATTAAATAATTATTATAAGTTTATTTATTTGGCTTTAATAAGTTTGGTTTGAAATTAAAATTCATAAGCAGTTGAATATATATTGATTGATATTTTATTAATATAAAATAATAAGTTGAAAAAATCTATTAGCTCGTAAACAGTGTTATATAAGCTGTCAAGAAAGATAGAATCAATAGGCTAAGATTAACTTAAATTAGCTTAAAAAACGAAAACAACACACTTTCCATTCAAAAGTAAACTCCATCTCAGCAACAAGCTAGTTTTTTTTATTAAAAACTGTAAATTCAACCAAGATATTTGAAAAAAATGAAACAAACAAATTAAAATACATTTCAACATTAGAACCTGTTGCATATCATTATCATTTGTTTTTATGTGTTGTATTGTAAATAATTTGTTTTCACTTGTTATGTCATGTTTTATTGTAGTAGTAGTAGTAGTAGTAGAAGTGGTAGTAGTAGTAATAGTAGTAGTGGTAGTAGCAGGATTAGTAGATGGGTTCAATTTGTTGCGGAAACCGGGATATCCCTGGCACTGTGAGGCTCCATCCCCGGCTCTGCTTTAACTTCTACCATCCCCGGCTCTGCAGAAAAAATGTCACTGGTTTTTTCCTAAATCAAGCACTGCTTATATCGTACTTATTTACTTTAAACTGTTTGTCGCTGCTAATTTAGTTAATTTGTTAAATTTAATTTGAATTTTTTTTTTAATTTAATTCCAAATTCAAAGTTTCAATTTTTAATATGGCGGCGTGGGCTGATCGCTAAAAGTAAACACGACTTTGTCGTAGAAAATTAGTTTATTACCTTTATTAGGTGGAGGCCCTGAGGGCAAATTGTCGGCGCTCAGAGAGACGGTGCCCTTTGAAGCTGGACGGGTGCGGGGGATGAACGGAGGCCAACCTTGGATCCTTTGATATGGACGGTGACTGACTCCAAACTTGGATCCTTTGATGTGGACGGCGACTGACCATGGGACTTGACGGTGGTGTGAAGTCACGCCGTAATACATGGGTCAGCTGGCCTGTGGGTGGTAGTCTCGCCCAAGATTGGTTACGTCAAACCAGCTTGACCGTGTCTAATGAGGGGTGTACAATGATTGACTGTTGACTTCGGACAATGGGAGTTCGGGGGGTATTAAAGGGGAGCACGGACCAACACAGGACACACTCACGGACAGACGGAGATAGGAATTGGGGCTGAGTTAGGAACACACTGAGTTAGGGACGAGAGTTAGTTAGAATAGAGATAGTTAAAGAAAATAAGGAATTAAACATAATTTAATTGTGCATTACGTTTTGGAGTTTTATTGTTTAAATAATGATTAACTAAGAGTGTGTACTGTGTGAAGATTAGAGTAAAAGAGTGAGAGTAGATAGAGACACTAAACACGAAAACACAAAGGTTCTCTACAATGTTTTTATAATTTCATATTATTAATTTCTAAAATTTGGCTACATTTGTTTTATTTTTAATAATTTGTAAGTATACTAATCTTGATATATATCGAATTCAAACAAAAAAAGTAAAATAAAAATTTAAAATTTAAAAAGTTATTTTTTTAGATATTTGGCTATTTGCGTGAGCCTTTTGTCAGGCAAGTGTTAGCGAGTAGCAGGTTTTTTGCTTGTTTGTTTGTTTATTTTTAATTTTTGGGTGGGGGTATGTAAAAAATGGAGAGAGCGTGTAAATCTAAATTAAAATTAGTTGTTGAAATGAAAACAAAATTTGTAGGACAATTTTTAATAAAACATTCACAAAAATAAATAAAAATGAGTAAGTAACGAAAGTGCAGATGTTAAATATTATTTTATAGCTTCTGATAGAACAGTCGAATATTTTAGAATGTAGAAACTGTCGAGATGGGGTGATATCTACGTGGTTTGACAGACGAGTAAGGTCGTGGTGTACATTGCAACCTGAAACCGACAAACCCCAGGCTTGGATAGCCGAAGGCCGTTGTTAGGTGCTAGGTGCTAGTCATATATGATTACAGTCCCTGTACGGATTTTAGGCAAAGCATTTAGATGCAATGCCGATGATGAAAACCAAAGTACCCGTTGAGGGTCGGGTTACTCCGAAGCGACCGTTTCGTCCCCCTCAATTAATTAGCAACGCTGTTGAGCGGTGCCGGTTTAGGACCAGGAGCGCCAGTACGGAATAGCTAAAGGTACCGCTAGGAAACGCTATTGGTCGCCAGCTCTGAGGAAACCTTCCGGTGGGGGTTAAACCCTAGTTAGGTTAGTGATGATCCCCACGCTTTGCGGCGATCTAAACTATATAGACTCGTACGCTTTGCCGTGGTGGCGCCAAAGTGATACTATGTTGATAGCGAGTCACAGTAGGGAAATTCCACACCTCCCTAGGGAGGCACAATTTAGTGGGAGGCGTTTTCGGCCCAATGCCCTGGACGCCCAGGCGGCCGCTTGTAGCAGCGACCGCCCCGGGGGGGGGGGGGCTTCTCAGTCTTTACGTCCCTTAGGGGGTCAGAGGGCTGAGGGGGTTTTCCGGGAAGCCCCATGAAGAGCGCAGGCTCGGGACTGCTGATTTTCTTCCACATGTAGGATTTTCAGAATGTAGAAAAGGACCTTGATGATTTACAATTACAACACCGATATTCAATGTACATGCAGAAATCACTTATGACCCGCTCATAAGCTGATCCCCCCCCCCATGTATCCCCTAGAGTTTTTTTCCAAAAAGGTCGGCTTTAGAAGATTATATACGGTAAATATTGTTGGCGTAATTCAAAGACTCGTCAACTTCCTTCTTTGATTCATTCAAAGAGCCAATATCTGAGTTTCATTATTATTTTTTAAAATATTTTAATTAAATTTGCGCATTTCAATGAGACGTCTCAATTTTAAACCACCTCCCCAAGTCACAAAGAGTCACAAATTACTTTTTATGCGAGCTGGTGAATAACTTTTGATTGTGTAACGGGAAATTGCATTGACTTTTACACATAGATTAAATCTCCCAGTTACTGAATAATTTTACAAGAAAAACACCGGGAATACTATACCGGTGGGGAAATTTCCAAGTAACTTTTTCAACTTTGATACGTAAATTAGGGATTTAAAGCAAAGGTTGACGACACACGACATACAGGAAGTTTAAATGAACGTTTTATCGCAGCTCTGCGGAAGGCGCAATGTATTGAATTAAAACAGGAAATGATTCTCAAACAGGTTTCCTCGAACATATATAGGTTGGTCATACGTATTAAATTATGTGCAATGACATTTAATTGCAAAAAAGAGTAGAAATCCACTTTGTTTTATAATTAATGTATTATTAAATTTTACTTAACGTTATAGGACACACGTTATCAGTTTGTCAAGCTCTTCTGTAATTCAATTTTACAATGTAAAATAATTCTTCTTGATGTTTATTTCAGTGTAAGAAATCAATGGGCATTTGAAGAACATTGACAATAAAGTATCATCTCTAAATTTTGTTAAAATGTTAATGGGAAGTTAATACTAGAGCTAACAATCAGCAAAATATTGCTTTTTCACCAAGCACAGGTCAAGGAATACGACAGGCCTCATGCCAATTGTTATGAAATAAGTACAGGTTAATTAAAGATAGTTTTTCTTTTGTTTGATGGGGTAAGAGTGTCTGAAGAAACTATTAAACAACTAAATTTTATTATAGAGTCCGTTTTGGTGTAAGATAGTTACATCAAACTCAGCACCACGTATTGTAGGCAGCATATTTAGCTTACCCAATACAAACCTAGCATAAATGAAGAATCTATGTAGTCAACTAACATTTATAAAAACAAATCAGAATTTAAGAAACTCGTAAAAACAAATATTTTGACTAAAACGATAACAATAAAAAAAGTATGATCTTTTATTAAACCTAAAAACTGGAATCTACAGGAATCACCACTCTAAAAGGAAAAAAACAAAATTAAAAAAAACAAAAAAACAACAACAACAACTATAATTCAAATGAACCTTAACATAATATCTTCAATACATATTTTGCATCATCATTTTTGGTCTCAGTCGACAAGGACGTTTTAATAAATCTCATTAAAAGGAAGAAATTGGTATTCTAAGTGTAGACAAGATAGATATACATACACTCTTGAAAATTTTTACAATAAATAAAGCCACTGGTCTAGATTAATTGCCTGCAAGGTTTTAAAAAAATGAACTAAGCTCTGAACTGTCCCCAAACATTGCAGTTCTTTTTCAAGCAACTCTAAACCAGACTAAATTGCCCCAGAATTAGAAAATAGCTAACTTAACCCCCTTCTTTAATAACGGTGATAATTCAGATCCTGGTAATTACAGAACTGTATCGTTTACAAGTATCACCTGCAAATTACTAGAAGGTAAAATAAGTAGTAGAATAGGTAGCCGTCTATATAAATATAAAGTTCTATGCCCACATCAACACGGCCTTAAAAAACATATTATGTCAAGTACAGAGAATAGGCTTAATAGATGATCTGTCAGAAGGCTTAGATAAGAATGACCAAATCGATACATTGTTACTAAACTTTTCAGAAGAATTTGACCAAATTTACCAATTTAGTTTACTCGGAAAACTTGAATACTTCAGAATCTCAGGTTTCCTTACATAACTGGATTTAAGAACTCCGCTAGGTCCCTTACACTTAATAATTTATATAGAGTATTTACCCAACTACATCTCAACAGGAACAAACGTTAAACTATTAACTAATGATATTATAATCTATACAACATTTAAGTTAGAACAACATAGCAACGTTTTAAAAAGAACTTAGATGAATTAATATAATGAAAGCTAACTGGATTATGTATTTCCAGCCAGAAAAGTGTTAACTTTTTAGAGAAACAAAGAAAAAGAAACAAATAAATTCAAAATATTTCATTCATGGAAAAGAACTAATCCAAACTTCCAATCTAAAGATGCAAAATACTTAGGAGTAATTATAAATGAGAAATATCATGGAATCCCAATGTCAATTAAGATATTTTTTTTTAAAAACCCGAGGCTTTATAAAAAGAACTTTTATAAATGTAATACGACTAAAAAAAACTTAAGTGCTACCTTAATCTGGTGAGACCTGAAAAGGATTATGCATCCTCGGTATGTGACCCATGCAACGAAGAAAACATTTATAAACTAGAATTTTTTTTTTTTAAAGACCTGCTAGATTCATTACTGGAGAATATTCAAATCTGACAAGTATAACACTGTTAGTTAAATCATAATACCTTGAAAGACTAGAGGATAGAAGAACCAAGGGTAAAGTATTAATTATACATAAAGCAACAAATTTTAATTTAGAAATACAATACAAATTTAACTTAATATAACTCTCGGACATAAAAATAAAAACACCTTCCATTTTTCGTTTGCAAGAACAAACACAGACACATTCTCGTGGTTTTTTTTCCAATGTGTAATTCGGGTGTGAAATGGGTTGCCTGAAGACACCACGAAAAAAGACACTTTATCAACATGTAAAATTCTAACAAGAACGCGGGACTAAACACATACCGCAGTTAATCTTCTGTAAAGAAGCAACGTCTGTAACAGATAAGATAAGATGTAATGAAATATAGTTAACAGTTAATAATTTTAGAGAGATATATTTAACGTCTCTTTGATAGGCTGGTCATATCCAAAACGTTATGGAAATAATACGGGACATTGTCGGCATATTTTAAATAGGTGGTAAACTTAATAAGTGACGGGGTACAGAATGTATATTAGTTTGAGAAACATTGCAATACAATCAGACGAGAGAATTTTTTAATTCTAAGATTGTGATACCGTCTTGCGACATTGACAGTGTTATTGGAGAATAAAAAACGAGACTATGAATTATTTGTAAAGAAGGAATGGTATTTTGTGGTGGGGAAAGATGGTAGAGGTAAAGACATAGAGGAGAAAACAAAAGACACGTTCTTTTTTGTTATTTTAGCTGTTTTATTGTAGACAATTTTGGCACAAGTGCATTGACAGAACCAGTAGTAATGCAACACAATAAGAAGTTAATTTATTTAGAAGTATAATTATCTCTCTCTCTCTCTCTCTCTCTCTCTCT
>MUZC01000709.1:143598-170190 GCA_002072015.1 Radix auricularia | reverse complement strand
ATATATATATATACTCCTCATGGTTTAACCATGCCGGACACCAAGCATACTGTCTTACCCCACCGACCAATCAGATGTCGAGAAAAGGTAGTGCAGAAGGTGGGGGATAATCGAGACCAAGCCAACAATGCGTGCAATTGAGGTCAATTACTTTGTTCTTTCAAAACAACAGAATAGCATGTACTTCGTAGTGTAGTGGTTATTACATTCGCCTAGCACGCGCATGGTCGTAGGTTCAGGTCCCAGCTAAGGCATTACTTTTTTTTTTTTTAAATGTTTGTGTTTGTGCCTGTTCATTTCACACTTTCTTTTTGAACATGACTTCGCAACTTGGCTGTTCATTCGCATAATTCTGATTTCTTCGTGATGTAGTTTTTTACTTCTCCCCCTTAATTTTTTGCACTATTTATGAGCAAGTCTGCGGCGTATGCTACGTTGTACTCTCTCGAAGGAAGTTCTTCCACCCTTGGTCCCCACTCAGCTCTCACCAGTGGCTCCTAGTAACTGTAGCATGCGCAGTGGCCACACCCCGGATAACAGCTTCGACTGGCTGGCTAAACCTGGTGAGGGTAGCCGTCGGGTCGCAAACCCTCGGTGATCTAGGTATGTCTACCTGTGCACGTGAAGACTGGACTCGATGGACGGAGCGAAGAAACCACTAGATGGTCAACGGTTAAGAAGGCGAATCTCAGCAAAGTGTGGTGGAACGCTAAGGGCATGACAAGACACACAGGAAAACATAGACATCCACTGCACCCGTCTCCATCACCAAACGTCTCGACTCTGCCCTGCCACTGGATCATGATGGTCTGGGGCGAGAGAGTGAGATCGACGAACTGCGCAACTCTTTTTCACTTAAATCCAAGTCATCGCGCAAGTCAATTTTGTTACCCATCCCATCCCTCACCACCAAGTCCTGTGGCGACAGGCAAGCGACGAAGGGGCAGGTGTGGGTACACTGGGAGCAGTAGGATTAACCCTACACACAGGCGGCCCATGGCATTGGGTCGTTCTTCACGGAGAAGGAGAAGAGGTGGAGTCCGGCAGTCCCCTGGGTGACTGGCCAGCCCATTTTAGGAATGCATTGCTCACCTTCATGGTATGCTGAAGGGGCTAGAAAAGGTGCCCTAAACATTGCCGGCACCAGCCTTCCCTAGCCAGCTTACCGCGGCTGGTGGAGACCTTACACCAGCGGTCGAAATACAAAAAAGAAAATGAGGATAGTTCATCACACATTGGGCGCATGGATTGTGTGCACCCTCCTGGACAGAGACGATGCAAATAGACCTCAGAAGAGAACATCCCTGATTGTTAAATAACTCGCCAGATATAATATAGACATCGCAGCCCTGAACAAGACAAGGCTCGCGGGCGAAGTAGAGCTCTATGAAAGAGGCTCCAGCTACACAATTTTCTGGAGTGGCATACTTAGCGAAGAGCGGCGTGAAGCAGGAGTTGGCTTTGCGTTGAGGACAAACGTTGTCGGAAATATGGCTGGTCTACCTTAAGGAGTGAATGACAGGCTCATAACCATGAAACTTCCACTGATAGCTGGCAAGAAGCACCTCACCATCATCAGTGCATACGCCCCAACCATGACCAACCCAGATGAAGTCAAGGCAACGTTTTACGAAGAACTTCACACTCTCATTGCCGATGTTCCAAGGGAAGACAAGCTCATCTTGCTAGGTGACTTCAACGCAAGAGTTGGCAATGACAACTGTGCCTGGGAGGGAGTAATTAGACACCATGATGTGGGCCAAAGCAACAACAATGGTCTTCTTTTGCTACAGACTTGTGTTGAATGTGAACTGCTAATCACCAACACAATCTTCCGCCTCTCTACCCGTAATTGGACATCATGGATGCACCCCCGCTCGAAGCACTGGCATCTTATTGACTTAATAGTTAATCAACTATTAACTTTATTACAGAAATACCTTATAGAAGGTTTTATATGAGTAATAGTACTACAAACATATGCGTTAAATACTTTATTTCGTAGCATTTTTGTGTGGATACTATTGAACATACCAGCGGTCACTGGATGGTTTGGGGCCCGTATAAGATAGGGCCAACCCTGTGGGTTTGTGCTTAGGGCAAAAGAGGGCTAAATCCAGCCCCACTGTTACTGTAACACCGCACTCCAATATTATAGTACGCGTGAAGCCATGCACTAAAATGTTTAAGTGAAGAATTTATTTAAAATGGCTATTTAAAAATTAAATGGTTCACTGAATCCATAAATGCTTACAAAAATGCCCCAGGAAAAAAAATAATTAGGATTTGGGGTGATAATAATATTTTATTAAATTAGTAATCTATTTTAAAATATTTTTTTATTATTTTCAAAAGAATAAATATCAATTTTTATCTGTAAGGTTGTTTTTAAAAATAACTAGATCTATAGCGTAATAGAAGTAAATTTGAAAGACGTCATGAAAAAACTTTCATCAAGTAGCGAGGCCCAGAAAAGAGTGGAACCCAAGGCGGTTGCCCTTTCGAGTTGCCTTAAGGCCGGCCCTGCTCCCCCCTGTCACAAACTGTCAAACTTTCTTCCATGCCCCCCATCTGGAACTTGAAGTACTTTATAGACGGCCCCTTAGTCAACAAAACAATCTTTAAGGCAGAATGTTAAGTTAAGCACTTGTATCCGGTTTTCACTATTTTCCATTCATTGATTTTTGTGTTACTAGGTGCACTTGCTGCGCACTGGGTTGTGGATACATTAAGCCGAAGTCTCGACTCTTGTTCAATGGATAATTCAAGCCTTTATTAAGTCAGCAATATAATTACAGCCACAGATTCAGGTACTCAAAGGCAATGGAGTATGTCCTTCCACCATGAAAAGTGTCAACTGCTAAGAAAAAAAAAAGAAAAAGAAACAAATTTAAAATATTTCATTCATGGAAAAGAACTAACCAGAACTAAATATGCAAAATACTTAGGAGTCATAATAAATGAGAAACTATCATGTAATCCCCATGTCAATGAAGTTATTGAAAAATCAAACAACACCTTAAGTTTTATATCGTATCTTCTTATCTTATATGTTACAGACGCTCCTTCTGTACAGCAGATTATTGCGTCCCACGTATTTCTATGGTTTGTGTTTAGTCCTGTATTCCTACTAGAGTTTTAAATGATGATAATGTGTTGGCTTTCCTGTTTCTTCAGGCAACCCATCCACGCCCGTAAACCGGACGGAAAGAAAGAAAACGTGTATATGTTTGTTCTTGTATATGGAATAAGAAAGGTGTTTTTAACTTTATGTCTATCTGAGGTTTGTATTAAGTTATATTTGTGTTGTATTTCTAAATTACAATTAATTGCCTTATGTATAATTACTAATTTACTCTTGGTTGTTCTATCCTCTAGTGTTTGAAGGTTTATTGATTTAACTAATGGTGTTACTCTTGTCATTTTTTAATATTCTCCAGTAATGAATCTGGCAGCTCTTTTTTGGATTTGTTCTAACTTATCAATATTTTCTTTGGTGGATGGGTCCCATACAGGAGATGCATATTCTTGTATAGGTCTCACCAGGGTCAGGGAAGCATTTTAGTTTTATATCTTTGTTACATGTTTCTCACAGGACATGCAACCGATGAACTAAATAGACCATGTATGTATAGGAAAAATTCAGGCTAACATTCCAAGTCTTACGTGTAAATTGGAAGATGATGTTGGCTCAGATCACCGTCTCATTGTGGACAGTCTGAAATTAATGCTGTAAAATATCGCACCGAGCTATTAGCATATAGGTCTCGCTATAATACCTCCCTCCTGAGAGACCAAGCCAAGCATAATGAATTCAAGATAGCACTTTGTAATAAGTTCCAAGTCCTACACGAATTATTCAAAGACGAGACAACTGAAGGAGAGTGGAAAAGAGTGAAAGAAGCAGCTCAATCAAGATGCAAAGAATTGCTAGTGAACAGGAAACGTGCACAAAAAGAAATGGCTAACGGCGTGGAACATATTTTTCACTCTTTTCTGCTAGCATAGGTGTCAATATACACAGAAGATTAAAGTCCCCAAGGTTAATGCCACCAGTGCATTACTTATCATGCTTAAATTAGAAGCAATTGATGAGGTGGAGAGTTTTGTTTACCTTGGCAGCGGGGTAGGTAGACAAGGTGGAACTGATGGTGAAGTCAAAATAAGGATCGGAAAAGCAAGAGCGGCTTTCCAACAACTCAATAATGTGTGGGTCTCCAGAAAACCTAAGTAGCAAGTTAAAATAAGGATCTTCAACGCCATTGTGAATCAAGTGGAAAGGAGACATGGAAAATAACGGCCGAAAATCTAACCATAATCCAGTCAACAATTGTGTAAGAAAGATTCTCAAAATTCACTTCACTGCAGAAGCCTTTCTTCTTCTTCTTCTTCGTTCGCAATATTGAATATTGAGTTTTGCGTGCCACGAGTTTTGCGCCAATTGGCCCGTGGTCTCCGACTTCAGCCTGCTGTATATTCTGGATTTGCTTCCATAGCATTTGGTCAGCCACGACCATCTGCAAGGCAGCAGTTGTTTTTTGGCATGTGATGCATATTTCACATGTCACGGCTAAGGGTTCCACGCAATACCCCGCCGCTTTTTCACCCATTTGGAACTGGATGGAACTCGGGGGCGCCCTAGGCCCCGAGAACAAGTCCTTGGCTTCCCATGGATTCGAACTCGTGACCATCGGAACGACAGTCAAGCGCGCTTGCCACTCGACCACCACGGCCCCCGAGCAGACGCCAATTGGGGAAGAGATTCTCCAGAGGTGATGGAGGCGGATATGTCATATACTAAGAATACCTGACTCCAATTCAACAAGGCAAGCCCTGAGAGGGAACACTCATGGAAAGTGAAAAAGAGGCCATCCACAGAACACTTGGTGCCGAGTATTGGAGGCAGACATCAAGAGAATCGTTCATTACTGGAGGAGCATTGGGAAGCTGGCTTGGAATAAGAATGCCTGGAGATCTGTCGTATGTTGTCTATGCCCTTTGAGGATTTGCAGACGCCAACGATGATCAGTGTTTGTATCTTTTTGACGAGAAGACTAAACTTACTAACTATCCTATCGACATTTTCTCATTCATTTTGCGCCTCTCCACTGTTACATTTATTACCCGGCAGCCAATAATCCTCAAATTTCCTCCATAAACACTGCACTAAATGAAAATCCGTGTCACATTCGTCACATTTACTCGTGTCTATTGGAATGTATTATAAACTTCAACTGCCTCATGGCCTTATACGTGCAACAGAATCGCGCTCTGCACTTTTTTGTTTTTTGCGTTGAGTCCATTTGCTATCTTGTATATTTAAAAGGACTGCTTACATCTATTCCAGTAGTTAGCAATATTTTCATTTAGCTCCTGTGATTGTGGCGGATAGAGTCGGCCCATCTGAAACTATGTAATAGTAATAGAATTAGTACTTCTGACTTCTGACACCATGTAATAGTAATGGTCTTGATTCTTTTTCAACGTCTGATACTATCAAACAGTCTTTAGGCACTTCTCACACAATGTAATGGTATATCAAGCAATAGTCTAAATGTACATCACTACTGCAACAAACAACACATCAACAAATTTCACAATACAAATGAGCTCCATTCACAATGAAGTCACATGCTCCAACAACAATAAACACGTATAATATGTGGAGAAACGAGAATTTGTATGTGCTCTTTCATAAGGTATGTTTCTTTCCCTTAGTCTGAGTGTTGTATTAAATTATCATTGAGTTGTATTTCCGAGTTAGAATTAATTGCTTCATGCATTATTACTACTTTTCTCTTTGTTTTTCTGTCACTTAGTCTTTCTAGGTTTATTGATTTAACTAATACTGATAGCGTTATTATTGTCTATTTTCAATACTCTCCAGTATTTGCTAGTGAATCGAGCAATGTTGTCCTGGCTAAGTATAGTGACAATGTACAGATTTGTATATGTCACTCAGGGGCGGATTAAGACTGCACGGGGCCCCGGGCTGCAATCAAACGGGGGCCCTATCCAGCCAGCGTCCCTTAAAATGATTGTTAACAGCTAATATAAGACTGTAACTAAATATTAATAATGGAAAAAAAAAACGAACACGAAGAAGTAACTGTTTGAAGTGTTCGCCGGTATGTTACAATTGAGTGTGAAAACAAAAACTTTTATTTCCACTGCTGGGAATCGAAACCGGTAACGCTTGCATCACAAGCCATTACTCTCTCCACACGGCCAGCGGAGCTCGTCACAGGGGAGAAATTTTAAAAATATAAACAATAATTTAAACTATGTTCTCTAAGGGAGGCAACTAAATCCAGTTGTAGAGAAAATATTTATTAATTTATTTTATTTATATTTCCAAGGGTTCGTGCAAACATTTGTACACTTTTTATTATAAAATATAAAAAGTTTGGGGGCCCCCAAACCTCGGGGGCCCCTAGCTTTAGCCCGTTCAGCCCCCCCCCTTAATCCGCCATAGTGTCACTCTTATTGTATATACTCGTTCTATAGCCCGTTCGTTCATAAGCCGATCCCCTCCTCCTCTTTTAAAGAGAATAGTATAGAAAGTGTGCAACCCGCTCGTATTCCGACCCCAAGAGTTACCGGCGTTGTTTTGTTTCTTTGGTAAACATTGGCGGAAGCGCGCACATTAAAATTCGTCTGTTCGAAACAAAATTTATAAAACAGTTTATTAAAATATTCATAAAAATAAATATAAAAGAATAAATTAGGGAAATGCAGAATGTTAAATAATTTTTTATACCGTCTGGTAGAGCAGTCGAATCTTGCATAATGTATACAAAAAACTTGATAATTTACAATAACAACAACACTGATATTCAATGTAAATGCTGAAGTCACCATGACCCGCTCATAAGCTGACACTGACAGGCTCGGACGAGTTCTATGGGTTAATTTACAAGGGGTTGCCACTATGAGAAAGTACACGGGGGGGGGGGGGCACCAACCATAGTGACGCCTCTGATCTTTATTTGAAATTGCGTTCTTTATCAGTCGTACTGTACGACAATAAACTTTAACAGGTAGATCATCGGGCAGTTACACTTGGGTGGAAGGAGATGAGTTTTTTTAATGGGCTGCGTTGGTTGAGACCCAATGACCAAATAAACAGAGAAGAAACAAAACTTGACCTCAAGCGTATGGGCGTGTAAATAATCGTTTGTTTATATAGAAGGAGCGTCTGAAACAAATTAGATTAATAAATCATGCACAAAGCATTCCGAGTCAACAAGACAGTGTGTGAAAGATGGAGTATCTTAACAGTTTCAGACGCTCCTTCTATACAAAAGATTATTGCAATTGAGTAAACCATTCAGTTATTATTAATGTGAGAAAAAAGTTTCGTCATTTAAAATATTTTTTAAACAAATTATTTTATAACAACTGATACAATTGTTATGTGCCAACTTTTGCGTGCGCATGAATGCAACGGATAATCATTCTTTTATTTTAATTTCAAATCTCTTTAATGCAAAGCCTATTTTATAGCGAATAAGGATCATTACAAGTATCATTATTTCGGCAGAGATTCCATAAGTTGGCCACGTTGTTCTACTTATACCACAGGTAGACCAAATTCTCCTCTAGGATGGTTCAACTTGTACCATGGCGGTGATTTTAAACTTGAATCCAACAGCGCGGAACGATGAGGTAACGTGATATTCAATTTGTCGCCGCGATGACGTGCCCTAGGTGGCGGACCCACATCGCAAGTGAGGCTGAGACCACATTAAGGCTAGAAGTTCAATGCGACAGTCTGAATCATTGCTTGAAATTTAAGTCCAAACTCTTCAGAAATTTACTTTACACAAAATAATTTCATTCCTGAGGTAAGGATTCTATTAATTTCGAGGTATTGAATGAAGTTTCAAGATTTTTTCATTCTTCGTTTTTTGTGTTAATAAGAAGCTTCTGTTGTGTGTTATGAAAATATAGGTTTGAGACAGCAATCAGCCTTGATAAAAACGATAGAATATAGTGAGTAGGGATCCTGAAGATGACATAACAAAATAAGGATGGTTCCTGTATCACGAAATATAGTCTACCCCAAAAGAAAGCCTGCATGAGGCTTTGTTCTAAAATAAAGTCTAAGTGGTAAAAATAGAACCGCCCCTTAAAATTGATACATTTTAAAGGAGGTTGTATGTCTCAGAATATGTATTGCATGTCTTGCATGTCTCAGAATATGTATTGCATATTTTGCTACATGAATTGGTGTATGATTATCGTAAATTCAACCATTAAAGCTTAGTCAGGGACGAAAGTAATTGAGGTAAAATTGCTTGCCCCGAGAGACATATTTATAGGGGATGACTTACTGCCCAACGTTAATGAAAAATTATCAAACAACCCCACTGAACAATAAAGATGTTAAAGTAATACGACAATGTTACATTTAATTCTTTCTTTACGTTTGTTAGTAAGTAGATCTAGTAGCTCCTTTGGTTATAATGAATAATAATAAAATAATAATACTAATTTTTGTAAACTATAGAATCGTTAAAAATTCAAATTAGAAAACGTTTTTTTTTTAATTAGAAAAAAGTAGTCTTAATTGCATTTATTTCATTGAATAAAAGATTATATAATTGCTTATTATTTTTTTTAATGAGGTTTAGTCATTGCTCTGCAAATCTGATTTGTGTGTGTGTTCGTGCATGCGTGCGTGTGCCTGTGTGTTTAAATTTTTGATTAAATAAAAAAACTGAACTCAAATCACGTTTATTATTTCATACACCATTAGTATTTTCTTTGAATAAAAAGAGTTGTAAATGACTCTTATAGTTTAAAATATATGTTGCGTTGTTAATGTTACTTTCTTAATCATAGTCAACGAAATGTTCACAAATAATATTACCGCCTTGTACTGTAAGCGTTTACAAAAGTTTTGGCAGGAAATTTAATAATGGTGCAACCCCTTCCTTCCCGCCCAACTTCCATCGAGGATTTCTGCTTGTCAAAATAAGTTTATGGTCTGATGATGAAAGAACAAACCAACATTAATTGATGGTCCAATGATTAAAGCATTTTAAAATAGTATATAAACATTAATAATTTAATGCTTTTATTACTCATTTTTTACTTTTTTAAACAGCAATATCTTGGAGAAACATCTTTTTTTTTTTTTACCTGGCAAAGTGCTCATTATTTTTAAAAGCTATCAGACGGCATCCTGTAAAAGCAGTTAGACTAAACATTCCCAGCAAAAATATTAAGCAATTATATTATGTGGCGGATCCGTTGTCTTGGGGGATCTAGGTCCTCCCTTTCCCACAGATATCAACAGTTGTATAGTGGGATCTAGGTCCTCCCTTTCCCACAGATATCAACTTGAGGGTATCTTCTTCTTCTTCTTCGTTTTCAATATTGAATATTGAGTTTTGCGTGCCACGAGTTTTGCGCCAATTGGTCCGTGGTCTCCGACTTCAGCCTGCTGTATTTTCTGGTTTTGCTTCCATAGCCTTTGATCAGCCAAGACCATCTGCTAGGCAGCAGTTGTGTTTGGCAGGTGATGCAGCTTTCACATGCCACGGCTGAGGGTTCCACGCATTCCCCCGCCTCATTTCACCAATGTGGAGCTGGGTGGAACTCGGGGACGACCTGGCTTCCCATGGATTCGCACCCGTGACCACCGGAACGCCAGTCGATCGCGCTTGCCACTCGACCACCGCGGCCAATGTGGGGATATAGGTCCTCCCTTTCCCACAGATATCAGCCGTTGTCTTCAGGGGATCTAGGTCCTCCCTATCCCACAGATATCAAAAGTTGTCTAGTGGGATCTAGGTCCTCCCTTTCCCACAGATATCAACCATTGTCTAGTGGGATCTAGGTCCTCCCTTTCCAACAGATATCAACCGTTGTCTAGTGGGATCTAGGTCCTCCCTTTCCCACAGATATCAAAAGTTGTCTAGTGGTATCTAGGTCCTCCCTTTCCACAGATATCAAAAGTTGTCTAGTGGGATCTAGGTCCTCCCTTTCCCACAGATATCAAAATGTGTCTAGTGGGATCTAGGTCCTCCCTTTCCCACAGATATCAACCATTGTCTAAGGGGATCTAGGTCCTCCCTTTCCCACAGATATCAATCATTGTCTAGTGGGATCTAGGTCCTCCCTTTCCCACAGATATCAAAAGTTGTCTAGTGGGATCTAGGTCCTCCCTTTCCCACAGATATCAACCATTGTCTAGTGGGATCTAGGTCCTCCCTTTCCCACAGATATCAACCATTGTCTAGTGGGATCTAGATCCTCCCTTTCCCACAGATATCAACCATTGTCTAGTGGGATCTAGGTCCTCCCTTTCCCACAGATATCAAAATTTGTCTAGTGGGATCTAGGTCCTCCCTTTCCCACAGATATCAACCATAGTCTAGTGGAATCTAGGTCCTCCCTTTTCCACAGATATCAATCAGCGTCATTAACTCCGAATAATTTTGCTGGTTAATTAAAATACACAAAAGAAAATTGAAGTTAAACAAAATCTTTGATTCTTTGTAAAAGTTTAAACAACTTTTTTTAAAAAATCATAGATCTAATTCTAGTAACAATAGAAACCAGTTATCTTTTCTATAAAAAAAACAACAAACAAGTAATTAGAACTCGACTGAGCATTTAAAAGCATTTTCAAAACAAAATTTCCGATTTTCGTATTCAAGTGAAATCATTCTTGACTACATTAAATGTCATTTCAAATCATTAATTCAGAAACTAAACAAAATATGACGTCATATCCCTTCACGCTACATGACACCTAGAATGTGTCAATATAATGCGCAACGAGCCACAATCTAGCTTTAGCATTCACAAAGCGGGAAATCCCCATTAACTTTAGTTCTAGATTAAATTTAAAGTAATTTGAAATTAATAATTTTGAAGCTAGCTAAACAAAACAATTTCTTTTAAAAATTACTGGAGTCAAATGAAGTGACATTTTTCCAAAAATTTGTTCTTCGGGATTGTTTTTAATACTATAAGCTATTTTTTTGGCATTAATTTTAACCTGATAGATGTTATGGGTAGCAAGAAATTGACAAAATACTAATTTTATTTTTTATTATCCCCCACCCCCAAGAAATCCAGTAATTTTTTTTTTGGTATTTTTTTGTCGTTGCACATCCCTGAGACTTCCATTACATATTTTCAAAAGATCCGAACCCTCTATTTATTATTCTTGACAAAATGAGGGGTGAGACTGTAATCAGGCTTATAAAAAAATTAATTAAATTCTTCGATTCTTTGGATTTCACCGCAGCTAAGTTTTTATTTTTTATATTCGTTTTATTTGTGTATTGTATGTCCTTTGAAAAAGGTTCTTCGCCGAAACGTTCACTGTTTTGTTACGTCCTATCAGGCTAAACTTTACCTCGTTTATGTCTTTTCCATTTAATTTTATTGTGGTTGAGAAGGAGTTGCAGGATAAAGCTCTACAAACATATCAAATATGTAAACGCAATTTTCCCATGGTAAATTGAATAAAATACGTTCCGCCCTTTTCTATACACAAAATCTCTCTTTATAAACGAGAAGCGAAAAGCACCTGAAACACCCCGTGCTGACTCAACCAAAATATCCATGGTATCTGACCGTGAAAGTATGGGCAGTACAGATGCGGGAGGTAGATCCAGTGCGTTCCCCTTGATAAAAAGGACTACATTTGGGCGGTTTGGCTTGCCTCGCCCTTACGTTGAATAGCCTGTTATGTAAAGAATTTCGATCCAAAAGTGATGAGGAAATGTCTTCTAAACTGGTATATTCTGAAAAGTAATCCACTCCCTCACTTTCTAATACATGAGGATGTGTGAATAACGCAACAAAACATCTGGCTTTTTACACAAGTGATAAGAATACAACATAATATTGCAATTTAATTTAGTGTGAAAATATTTAGGGAAATTTAAACTAAATGAAGTGGATATGCAGTTTTTTTTATTCTCGAGCCATGAGATTGTGTTAAAGGGTGTGTCCCTAATATTCCTAATATCTCTCTAGTTTCACCAAATAAAATAACATTATTAAGGTAAACATGTGTGACTATTACAACATAAATTTGGGGAAAATATTTTCTTCCCTGGTGAATTTATTTTAAAATAAATCTGTAGAATGTATGGGGGAGATGTATTTTTACAACACCGTTACTTAAATGTTGAGATTGAGTATAGCACTTTAGCTATGGATGTGATGGGTACTGATAGAATTGGTAGTTCACACTGACGTCTTCCTGCTTTTTCCTAATTTGCCATGTAAAATATCAAATGTTAAATGAATGGTTTTTCTAAAATATTACATGTTATTTCATTTTGCAGCATGCACATTATCCTTTTTTAGACTGATATATTTTTCTGCTACGATTTAAAATATTTTATTGGTTTTATCTTATCATTAATTGATTTAATATTTTTTTTTTTTGTTATCTATATTTTTAATTAATTTTATAGAAATTGGCGAAGCTCTGAAGCTTTTTATTTTTTCATTTACCCATTTCATTGAAATTTATTTACATTTTATTTGCATATTACACTTGAAAAGTTGGTGGAATTTTACAACTAGATCTTAATTTTTCATACAAAAGTAACTTAATATTTAAAAGAATTAGCGTCAACAAAAAAAACTTTAGAAACATTTACTTTTTTTTTTTTTAAAAAGGAAAAAATATTTTTTTATGAATAATACAACATTAGTAAACGACATAAATTCAGTAATTAAAACAAAAAAAGAATCCACCCACAGGTCACTAACTCACACATTTCATAAATAAGTTCAAATAAATATATTATCAGTGTACTGTTGGATAATGTATTTTTATCGAAGTCAAGAGAGAATGAGCCGCATGGTTAGCCGCCTTATTCACTTATATCTCAGATCAACACAGACGTAATGGAGAGGTTACAGTCACTGCTGATGAGGTCAGCTTGTGGCCTGGTGTTTATCATCTCACTGACGTCAATGACATGGCACGTCCACGCGGTAGAACAAGGCTGTATGAAACAAGCCCTCAAGTGTTTCAACCAATCGGTAAAAAATCCTTCATGTGCATTCACCTATGACCAAAAACAATGTCTCAGGTATGTCAATGATTATGTAACCAAACTCATCTTTACTAAAAGATAACTTTTTGGGCCTGTGGCAAATGGCCCGGATGGCACTTTTTTATGGGTGGGAATTTCCTCGTCGTTAATTTTCTTCTAAGAATGATTGTGTGTATGAGAGAGTGGGAATTTTAATAAAATATTTAAAATACTAAATTAAAATGATCAAAATGATAACCCCCATTGCAACACATTCAAATATAAAATAATGTTAGCATCATGTTTATTTTTTAAATTCAAATTTTAAATCAATATTTTTAAAACCTCCACACTTATCGAGGATTTTGGTAATTTCAAGGTTTACCACAAACTCTTAAACTTTAACTTGTAGCTAAACATGCCCACACTCAAACGTGAAGCTAAAAAATACATTTCCTCTTTTTATTATATTTTAATCACATAGTTTTTTTAAAATTACATTGATTTATTTATATCTTTCTATAAAGACTTTAAGTGCTTTTTATTTGCTGAATGTTATAATTCACGAAACGCAATTAAATCTTTGGTTTTTCTCTTATTTAAGTGGAAAGGGCTTGTATTAACATAGCCCTTTCCAAATAATGAACTAATCATATTTACACCAATGGTGTGACTCCAATGTGGTCGACCACTCTTGTAACAGACACACAAAAAACACACTATACTTTTAGTTGATATTTTTCATTGAACATTGCTCTGTCATTTCTTTTAATGCCAGTGTTGACTGCTGCGAGTCAGACAGTCAGGTTTTGGGGTCCGTGTTCTGCAAGACGGTCAAGTTTAATGACGTGTTAAACACGCCGTTGCGTCACTGCGCCAGGAGGCTGAGTGCCGGCTGCTTGGATGTGAAAACCCAAAATTGGGAGCAATTGGACTTTAATCTAGTGATCGAAGAAATGGAGAACATGTGCGATGCATTTCATTCTCAGAGAGTGACAACTTGTCTCACATCAAACAAGGGAGAGCAAGAGTGAGTAGATATTATAGGGAAACAAAGTTTAACATGCCAGAGTAAATCAACTCTATTTCAGGAATTACACGTAACACAATGAACGTTAGAACGATTTCTATTGTCTATTGTGAAATAGCAATCAAGTGCTTCTTTTTTTTTTGTTCGTCTTGACAACAACTAAACTATCGTGCTACGTATTTTGTGTATCTCCCGTAGAAGATTAACGTCGAAATCAAGACACATTAAACAATCAATATGTACCATTGGGCATTATAAAATCATACTACATTTTTCTTTTAAACCCGGTGAATACTAATAAAAATACACATAAGAGTTACTTTTCTTATTATTAAGATAATCATTTTAAAAAGAACTTGAGGCTGAACGCTATCGATCAGCAGCTTGAAAGCAGCTACAGAAAAAAAAAACTGACGCCAAAAAAATAATAATTTTGACTCTGTTGCATGACTGTTGAGCACCAGGCATAATATAGTAATACGTTATTATCTCATACATCGGACGTCAATAATAATTAACTCAGCCATATATCTATACTTTTATATTTCATTATCCTCCATGCTAAAATATTGTCGCGCAAAATGGCTCGACGATTATTAATCTGCGCGTTACTTTTGTTTTTCTTGTATCTACATTTGTATCTTTCCTTTAGGTGATGTATATATATTTTTTTCTTTAAAAACAATCCAATAACCCACCAGGTCATTAAGTTTTTAACAACACATACTGATTAAATCATTCATTATGATTGTTCTAGCCCGTGCCTCTTTGCCTCAATGTTTGTTTCAGCCCCGGATGTACCCACGATGAACTCGACCGGTTGAGTGGCGCCATCTGTGACATATCTGCAGCCTCTCAGACGACAGTGATGACAAGCTTTGCGGTGTTGGCCAGTTTCCTTGTTCTCTTAATGAACTCCACTTCCCTGCTAAAACTGAGCTGTTAATAACAACAAACTTCATCAATTTTTATTTTTTTAAATAACTTTATATTAACTCGTTGCGTCTGCATTGTTGCTTTATTGCTTGAATGCCGATAAAACTGTTGATGGATTTCTAACTCACTTCTTCGTAAACTAGTAAGCTGAAATTTTGCAGGCAGACTCGTGCAGATTATAAAAATGATCAATCAAATTTCAGATCGATGGACTATACTGTAAACTAAAATAATGAGCTTTTAGATTATTTCTAATTTTCTCGATGTAGGATGTTAATTTTTGTGCTAGATTGTCGCTGTGCGCAGCGGCGTAGCGTGGGTAAGTGCCGCCCGGGGCAGAACCAAAATTTGCCGCCCCCCCCCCCCCACCGAAAAAAATGTTCAAGCTGTAAAGTAAAGATAGTTTTTATTGGAAAGTAATAATGACACTGTAATAGAGGTAAAAAGAAAAGCTTTATTTCTTAAATAAAATTAATATGTTCTCTTTTTCCTGATTGCACCATCTTTCGTGTATCAATGTTTTCAGCCTTGCCATCCTCAAAAGCCAAAATTGAAATATTTATAGATTAGAAAATTTTGGCGTAATCGGTATTGCTTGTAGAATCTAATTTTAGCTATTTTAAGACCTTGCATTACTTAAGTTTTAATTTCATTAAATAAACAGATTTGTTCATTATTTTTGTTGATGCCTGAAATCAAAAGACATTAAAAATAAAAAAAATAATGTTTTGGTAGAATAAACCATCTAATTACACCAACAAATTTTCCAGCATTTTATTTAAGTTAAAAATTAAAAATCAAACTTGAATCAATTACACATAACAGAACCATATTGTCATATTCATACACTAATTCAACCCCTTTATTTTCCCACTTCAATAGCATTAGTATCAGAAGACTTAAGATTCATAAGGGAGTTTGAAGTTATGGCACTTGAAATGTTCACGTTTATAGTATAGTTCCGTTACTTCTTTGAATTTTGTATCTTTGCTCTATTTTATTTTATTAAACTTTATTTAAACGCTTTTCATTTTTTAAGCTAATTAACGAGGAATTAGCAGCCCCCCCCCCCTCTTTACACACAATGTGCCGCCCTGAGCTTTCGATTGGATGATGCTTTATGTAGACAAAGTTTTCATTTTACACCTGGAGCGGCTGCTAAATTTTAAGAATCATTTAAGCTACCACTAATTCAGTGTTACAGTATCATATTACTTAAGTACTTTTCAGTACTGTAACATTAGTATTAGAAGAAAAGTTCGCATGCCTTAGGATACATCTTTTAGTTCTGTTATTAATTTCTGATTTATTTTCTTTATTTCGATATAAAATTCCACTTTCTTATAAATTTGTTGTTAGACACTAATTAACGACCAGGAACTGGCCGCCCCTGGCAAAGTGCCGCCTGGGGCATTGGCCCCCTTTTCTCCCCCCCTTCGCTACGCCACTGGCGGTGCGCATTATATGCGCTTTTATGTGCATTGGATAGGTTCACGGATTTCACCTGTAGTCATAGAAAATTTGTATTTTATTCTTTTTAGTTTGCTTTCTATATGTAAATAAAAGCTTGTACTTTTAAAAAAAAATGTTTGTTAAAATATTTTATTAGATTATTTTTTAAATGTTAAAGTCCTTTACACACAAACACAAGACCTACACACAGCGACACACACTCACACTCTCTCTCTATCTCTCTCTCCCTCTATCTTTATCTCTCACACACATAAATACAGACGCTAATATATATATATATATATATATGAGTTAGTTTTGTTTTTTTAAAGGACACATTCATAGTTACTGAAGAGTAACCTTTATGATCTTGAGCCTTGCCCTCAATCCTGTTGGATCCTTGCACCTTGAATACTTGCAAGAATTCTAGCAAGAATTGCACAAATTTCTGAAAGAAGAGCATCATGACCTCTAGATAAACTCAATTATGATCAGTTCAGCTAATAGAATATCGTTATTAGCTTCAGTCATAAGTGTCTATGAAAAGTTTTAACATTTTTGGGAAAATGTTCTGTATAAAGTTTGTGTAAAACACAGCATCTGTTGTTATTGTTGTTGTTGTTTTTGTTTAAAATATTTACAGCATTTGCTGTGAGGTATTTTTAACCGCTGCACAGCGTCAATCACATATCTGTGCGACCGTGTAGCTTAAAGGGAACATTGATCCTAATTAAATATAGCATTCAAACATCTTTGGCATTGTCTTCAATGACTTAAATAGATTAGCTTCATCAGAATTTTAAAGTATCTCTCTCTCTTATAGCTTACGAAATCTTAATGCTAGTTTCATCAACTTTTGTTATGCATGTTTTTTGCTCCCACGAAATACATTAGATGATTTGGAGATATCGACTTCCACATTTTTGAGACCACAGAGTTAGCTGCACTCCTTCCTTACCAAGTACTACGGACAAAAATTACAATGTCTCTCAACAGCCTTCACTTCGTGAACGGAACTAAGCTAATCGTCGCCAATGGATAAAGAGTTGCACGCCAAATGACCATCTTGAAGTGATTATGGCCTTCCCACTATGAATTTTCGTATATATATGTTGTTTTGCGTGATATTTAAAGCATACATTTCTGATTCAAATATTGTTGTATCGCTCGTGTTTGCAATGAGTTATTTTCTTTTTAGAGAATTTAATTCAAATTTTTGTTTGGTCACTGCATTGACAATTTTGTCAAATTTCACACCACGCACATGTAGCAGGTCTAACACTAATAATATACATATAGATAGTCCAGAGGATTAGCTGGGAAAATACGTGCTGACAGTACGCACCGAGTGGCACACAATGTGAGGGTGACACTTGTTAGCATTTTAAAAGTACATCCATTTTCGATAACAGCCTTTTTCTTTTGAATGCGAAAAACAAGGCAAAACAAAGATATTCGTACTTTCGAAACGGAGTCAACTGATTCTGCTCAACAGTTGTTTCATTACATACTTATTTGTTATAACTAACTCACAAACATTTTACAAATGTAAAATCGCTAAAAAAAAAATACTATAGAATTTTATTTTTTCTTTGGCTGTGGGGGGGGGGGGGGGGGCGGAATTAACCAATATACGTCACAGATTACGCTTTTATGAGAAAACTATCAAACAAATATCACCGATGCGCCAAAAATGGGTGTTATTAATATAGCCAAGACAGTTTTGAGTGGATTTTCGATATGTGCAGAATGATGCGCGAACAAGTACCTACATATCAAGGTGGTTCAAATATTTCGTTTAACTTGCAAATAGGGCTGACAAAGTTAGCGAATTAACGATTATTTAATCTTTAAAAATTCAAACTAAAGTCCCAAAAATGGAGAAATTATAAAAGAACACGAAGAGCAGCTAAAACGGTAGATTGGGCATTATATGGAACTTTATGCAATGGTTATCACATTTATCGCAGCGCTCTAGATGACATCCCAGATATGCCACTCCTAGAAGAACTTGATTTCGAGCCCACACAAGAAGATCTGAGCAAAGCAATTGACTGCCTAGTTTTTGTAAAATCCCATAGGACCTAAAGGTGCAAATATAGTGACACTATGTAAAAACAAGGGCTGGGTACAGCACGGCTGCGTAGGTTGATAGTACAGGTGGGGTTTGTCGAGACTGCGTGTGTTACGTGAAATTTTAAGAAATTTAAGGTGCATTTCCTCGTGTTATTGTGCAGTCCTATCCTTGAGTGACAGTCTTTACCACAGCTTTAGCACACGAACTCTGTGCTTCCCAATGTTTTGGACTTTCTCCTAGCTCTTCTGTCTGTAGCCTTCTCAATCCTTCTCTCCTCGGCTTCTTTGACGCCTTTCTTTACAACTGTGCACCACTTAGATCGATCTTCTGCCTTACACTCCCTGTTGCTTGTGCGCATTCTGGCTGCTTTAATGTCACTTTGGCAGACATTTTTAAATCACTTGTCTTCCTCTTTCCCGATGCCTTTCTCCATATAGAAGGTCCTTTGGGATACGGCCAGAGCTCATTCCTTTAACATGTCCTAACCATTTCAGGTGTCTTTCTCTAAGGATTGAGAACATTCTTTGGATATTGGCACGCATCAGGACCTCACTTTTTGGCACTTTATCCTGCCGTTAATGCCAAGGATGCGACCCAGGCACCTCAAGTGGAAGCTAATAAGTTTGCGCTCATGGGATTTTTAAGTAGTCCAAGTCTCGCTTTTGTATAGCAGCGTACTGATGATGTAGGCTCGATGAACACATAGTTTGGATTTCTCCGTTAGCTTGGTGTTTTGCCAGACCCGTTTATTTAGTATAGCCATTGCGTCAGCTGCCTTGCCAATTCTACTGTTTATTTTGTCCTTAATGAACAGTGTCTTGGAGACTTACCATCCCAAGTAGTTGAAGATGTCCACCATCTCCAAGTTTTCATTGTTGATATTGATGGTAGGAGGAGAATTTGTGTCTTGGGTCATGATGTTTGTCTTTTTCAAGTTGATTTGCAGGCTAAATTCTTTGCAGGCGTTGGAGAATCTTGACACGAGTTGTTGCAAACCAGTGTATGTGTGTGCTATCAGTGCCGCATCATCCGCAAAGAGTAGCTCACGAATTAGGACAAATGTCGTTTTGGTTTTGGCTCAGAAGCAGGAAGTTTTGAAAAGTTCTCCAACAGCTCTGGTGTGTAACCAGATTCCATCACTGCTATCATTGAATGCAGTACGGAAAAGACTATTGTGAACAGTTTTGGTGTGAGTATATAAAATCGTTTAACTCCTCCGCTGACTGGAAAGGCTTCTGACAGAGTTCCATCAAACTGAACTGTGCCCTGCATATTTTTATGCATGGAACTGCCTGATAATTGTGAGTAGGTTCTGGGACAGCCAAATTTTTTTCCAGAATTAGGAATGGCCCGTTGCGGCTGACTAAATGAAAGGCTTTCGTAACATCCACAAAGACAATATATTGTGGCATCTGCTGCTCTCTGCAGTTGCTGTATGGAGAACACCATGTCTATTGTTGACCGACCAGCGCGAAAAGCGCACTGAGATTCTGGGTAAACTTGGGATGCTAAACTCTGTAATCGCGTTAGTATGACACGGGCAAAGGCCTTCTCTACAACAAGCCGCGATAGTCATTGCAGTCACTTCAATCGCCCTTGTTCGTATATAATGGCACTATATTTTGCATTCTTTAGATCCTGGGGGATGCAGCCCTGTTCTCAGCAGAGGGTAAGAAGCTCGTGTAAAGGTTATGGTAAGGCTTTCTTGCCAATCTTTAAAGCTTTTGGTGGTATGCCATCATCCCCAGAGCTTTTTAAAAAAGCCAGTCAGTCAATAGCTTTACTAAACTCTTCCTGTGTGGGTAAAATATCAAGTTCTTCCATGCGCGGCATCGCGGAGATGACTTCTAGAGCGGTGCTGGAGACTGTGGTAACTGTTGCATACAGTTCCAGATAATCCTAAACCCACTTTTTAGCTGCGCGTCCATGACTTGGATAATTTCTCCACTCTTGGACTTTATGGGGGTAACTTTGGAAGACAATGGGCCAGTTGCTTTTTTAAAAATATTTTCGTACATGGCTTTAGCATTCACCATATCTGTAGCTGAACGTATCCTGGAGCAGAGGTTAAGCCAGTTGGTATTGGCGCATTGACGTGCGACAATTTGGGCATATGACTTGGCTGCTTGTAAGGCATGCAGCCTGTCGGGTGTAGGCTTTTCCTTGTAGGCCATAAGAGCATCCTTTTTGGTTTCAGTGACAAATGTCATTTCGTCCAAATGTGCATCAAACCAGTCCGTGTTTACGTACCCACAATTCAGGGGCCTCAAAATTTCTAGCGGCAGCCCTGTTGATACTATTCACTATGTTTCCCAGTCGCACAGACCATCACTGCACACAGAGCATTGACAGATCAATAAAGAAAAGTGTATGCACATAAATAGTGCAGATAATGTATATAGATAGTAGGGCTGGTACTGATTAAAAAATTTTGATCGATTAATCTGGAAATATAGATCCCGTTACGAAACGATTCAGTATTTCATGAAATCGTTAAAGTCGTGGAAATGCCATGGCTCGCAAATTTTGTGACGTAACATAGTTAATTCGTTCAGCTATGCCAAAAAAAGGAAGAAAAAGCTTTTGTTGACACATACACGTCAACATAAATAATAATAATAACACGAGGGAAAAGTATGTAAGTACCGAAAACATTAAATAATTAATAAATTGGAGAGAAAAAGTGTTCGAAATATTTTCTTAAATTTTAATCACAGTTTAATGGATTAAATTATTTAATTCTTTACATTTTAAGAGTAATGAATTAATTAATAGTCAATATCCGCACCCCTAATATATTGTAATGTGCAGTTCGGATGAATTTTGCCTAAGCCTGTAAGGCCCCAGCAAGCCTAGGGCCCCTAGTGTTGGAATCTTTACATAAGCTCAAAAGCCTTTTTTGCTTTATTAAATAGCTTTCTAAAAATAATAATATAATATATATTTTTACTAAATTTTGCGTACACTACATGATTGTCAATTGCGCAGCGTTTGATTGTGTTCAAACACAGGTTAACATTTGCTGTCGAAACTGAAATTAAAAGTCTTTCTCAGACAAGATGATCTTCTCGAGCTTTTGACTTCCCAAGTCCCTGTAGCTCCTGGGTATGATCGTTTAACTGTGTCGGTCTTTGGTAACGTACCTAGAACACTTAAAGGGAACCAGTATATTTGATCAAAATGAGTCGAAAGCTATTTAAAAATCCTGTGAAAATAGCTATGCGTTTAACATGCAGATAAAAGTTAAGAGTCCAGTTTGACAGAAAGGAAACCTGAGCGAAATCTCTTATAAGGAGGGAAAGATTCAAAGTTCCCATCTTAACATTATTACTACAGATAGACGAACGTGGTTTCAGTGTTCAAATTGATTCTATCGTAACAACAACTAGCTGATTATTTTATGTGGTATTTAGTAACTTTAACCTACAAAAATCACAACTAGCCATAACAACGTCGTATTTTTAGCGCATTTTCGAGAAGTCGAATGCGCTATTGCACCCGTTTTGTCCGTCCGTCATCACCCTTGATCTCAGCATCCATAAGTCCTAGACCCATGATGTATATATGTTTTTTGTATGTCCTGACCTGCCATTTGTGCATCAACACTCAGTTACTCGATCCGTTAAAAAAACCCGTTAAAACTACCAAAAAATATTTCGAATCGAGAGGTAACACTAGCGCAGGGAACGGCCGCCATTGCCGGAAGTCGAATGCGCAATCACTCTGGCATTGAAGAGTGGTGTGAAAGGGTGCAAAAGAATTAGTTGTTTTTTTTTAGTTGACGTTATTAAAATATGTGTAAAAGTTTAGAGAGTTTTACGTCATCATTTGTGGTGACTTGTAGTTAGATTAAAGAGAAAATATTTTTTTTTAAATGTAAAGAAATGACTTTTAAATAAAAAAAATGTCAGGTATATTCATTACACAAGAAAATTCATAAAAATATGTCTAAAATCTAAACACAATTACTGATAACTACATAATTCTGATATCTAACATAAGTACTGATACATAATCCGAAAATGCGCTAACACGTCCTGAATTCCAATAGGGACCAGGCTTAACATGATTTTTTTTTTCGTTTCGATGCAGCAACAAGGAAGCCATTAAAGAAACAAAATTCTTACATTACAACTTAACCTTGTTTAAATCTCTCTCTCTTTATTTTACATTTTGCTTATCATGTAACATCTATATTGAGCTACAAAAAACCCCGTAAAAAACAAGTTTTTCACTATAAATCCTTTATATACGAGACATAACTATAAGGATGTTCATTATAATACGCAGGGCAAAACTATTCCAAAAATACAAAATTCTAGTTATGTCTTGTAAAACGTGTATAATATAATGCACACCGATCGTGAAATATTTTATTTTTAAAATACTGTCAATGTAATGCGCACCTTATTGCCCGACATGAAAGGTTGTTGAACATATTACGCACCACAACACTGTATCTCAAAAAATTAACATGATATAAAGAGATAAATACAATAATTTTAAAATTCAATTATTCAATTACTGTCCTTTCGATCGATTTGAAATTTTGATACATCATTTTGATCTTTGGCATGAGTCTGCCTGCAAAATTTCAACTCCATAGGTTACGAGAAAATGGGTTAAAAATCGATCCAAAGATTTTTCGCCATGGTCGGTCGGTCGTACGGTCGGTCGGTCGCACGGCTCAGACACCACAAGTTAATATAAAGGATTTTTTTAAAAAGAATAATGAAATCAATGGCATCATTGTTAAAATTTGAATATCCTTGAAGGAACCCACTCACGAAATATTAACGTTAGGTTATGTTCCTTTAAAAGTATGTTTATTTTAATTTTAGGTTCGTTTACTTTTGATTTTTTTATTTAATGAATGGCGTGTGTTCTTGTAAGAGGGTGCATTTTCTACTTACCAATTTTCGATATATCGTCAACAAATTTTAAAAAAGACTTTGACCGAATAGAGTAGTTACCTTATTTTACTTGTTTGCCCAGTCAGTTAATGAATTTCTAACATTTCGGGGTATGGGGGAGGACGAACGTTTATAGAAAATTTGGTCTCTTTTGGGCGACCATCAATGCGTCGAGGGATTCCAAAAATATTGTGTGCATATTTTTAAGATATCAACGTTATAATAAACAGATTACTCACATTACAATTATAATTTTTAGACCACGTGTATTTGGAAATATCTAAAATGGGATGTAATTAAAACATTTAAAATTCTTTATTAGATGGGGTTAAGCGGATGGCACCGGGTGATACCATTACATGGGGTGACACCGAATAGTAAAATTGTGTATATGTTCTCGTAATTTCACACTGGCAGATTGGGTGACCCCCAACCCTAGTGACGCCTCTGATCTTTATTTTTGAAACTGCGTTCTTCATCAGTCGTAACCTGCAGAAGTTCGCGTTAACTGGTACGTCATCAGGTGGTCACCCTTGTGTCTTGTGTGCGGGGGCGGAAGGGGACAGACTTCTTTGATGCGTTTGTTGTAGTACCGTGACCAAATGAACAGAAGAGGCCACCTTTACCTCAAGCCGTATGTGAGAGAAAGGCCCTATACCCACCTCGGTGACAGTGGGCACGTGACTAGCACGTACCTAGTATATTAGACCGACTCTAACAACCGTAAACTAGACAACTTTGACACGCGTGTCTGGGAATAAATGCGTGTTGGAAGTGGGGAAAGAAATTTTAAAAAATAAGCCGACAGCGAAAACAAAAGTTTATAAATCCTAAACTGTCATTAATCGTTTGATTATATAGATGGAACGTCTGAAATAGATTCGATAACTGAATCATGCACAAAGCTTCACGGGTCAACAATGCAGTTTGTGTGAAAAACGGAGTAAACCTTTCGACGTGATTGCTACCGTTTTCATGAAAGTCAACAACTTGAATGTATGGTAGATTAAAATAGTTTGTTCCTGTCTGTTCCTGTTCAACAATGAAAACCAGATAAGACCCGCGGCTTAGCATACGCCGCGGGCTTGCTTATTATAGGTAGAGCAAAGAACGGGGTGGGGTGAATGACGGACACAAGCAGCAGCACGAAGTAATGGAAAAAAAGCAAGTAAACGTGGAGACATGTGAATAGCGGTTGTTGTTACCTGCCCCCGCCCTGTACTATCATCCCTTGCCAACCATAAACTTTGATTTGCTGACCTTAGGGTTAGTCATGTTCGCAAGAAAGGGCAAAAAAAAATCATTATTTTTTTAAAATTGTTCCCACTTGGGCTTGAACCCATTACTTTCCGCGTGCAAGGCGGACGTGATAACCACTACACTATGAATGAAAGGTTATTCTGGGAAGGAACTACGCACGTGAGCGCAAGAAGCATTGTTGCCACCATTACCACACCCTTTTTATTTCATCCCACTCCGCTTGCCCACTTTGATATTTCGACCCCGGCGGGAGTCATTCGTTACGCTCATTTGCACATGGTGTTTTACGTGAATTATATATAAAGATAGATTGTGACAAGAGAAGATCACTCCTGGAGCCCCACAGGTTTTTCTCAACCTGGAACTCCAAGAATGGGGAGGGGTGGAGGAGGGATTGAGTATGATAGTTTGAAAGTAATTTACTACGCTACTGCCAGATTCCTAGAGCTTTAAAATAAATGTAACTCAGTCATTCATCTTTGTTGTTTCTGATGTTTTATTGTTGTTTCTTGTTTAATTGTATATTTTAAAAATTACTTTACTAATATTATTCAAGAAAACTTCCCAGTTCTTCTTTGCCAATACATCTCAATCCTTTTCAGATACATTTATTTGTCACGAATTTAAATAAACAAATTTCACAATAAGGAAAGTAAATCCCACAAGAAATGGATATATTAAGTCATTAGTTGTGTGAGAAAAGAAGTTTAGTCCTTGTAATATATATTTTTTAAATTCTTTTATAACAACAGATAACAATTCTTATATGCCAACCTTCGCGTGTGCGTGTAGGCTACGGATAATATTCTTTTTTTTTTTTTTTTTACAAAACTCTTTAACGCAAAGTCTACTTTACAGCCAATAAGAATCAAAACTTCTATCATTATTCGCCAGAGATTCCGTAGGTTGTCCACAATATCATATCTCTACCCCAGGAAATCCAGAACGTCCTCTTAGATGGTTCGACGTCTATCACGGCGGTAATATCAAACTTGAATCCAACTGCGGAACGATGGGGAAACGTGATCTTGAATTCGTCACCGCAATGACGTGACCTGGGGGAAGGGGGTATGGACCCCCACCGCGAGTGAGACTGAGAACACAAGAGATGGTAAGATGTTAGTTGAATTTTAAGTCCAAAGTGTTCAGGATGTTATTTTACACAAAATAATTTCATTCCTGAGATAAGGATTCTTCTACATTCACTATATTTAAAGAAATTTCAGGGTTTTACAATCTTCGTTGTGTTACCGTAAGACGCTTCTGTTATGTTTTGTTATAAAATAGGTTTGAACCCACAATCTAGCTTGATAATAACGAATGTTTTTGGTTAGGAGGAAGTGTAAAAATAACTATGGTGATAACGATAAGAAATTAAGTATCTCTAAAATTTAAAAATTAAAAGTCTCCACAGAGGTGTTTTTTTATGTTTTTTTTTTTTGTGTTTTTTTTTTGTTTTTTTAAAAGATATTTCCCGGTGAAGATTTTTTTAAAAAATTCAAGTCTCAATGGTTAAAATGAAACCGCACGTTAATCATATTGAATTATAAATTAAAATTGTATTGACGCTTATGTGTGAGAAAATATATTGCATTTGTGAATGATGATTGGATATTCAACAATCATACGATGAGTCAGTGGCGTAACAAGTTGAGGACAAAATGGGAGATTTCAAACTGTATTTGATTTTTAATGCAAAAAAAAATTAGAATCTATGTTGAATTATTTTATACAAAAAAATAGTATTAAAAAGTATATTTTAAAAAATCTACGGTGTAGATACAAAGGGATCGAAACGTCCGGGGTAAAAACAACTGGTGGTCAAAACGTCCTGTGGCCGAACTGTCCGGGGTCGAATCGCCCGGGGTGAATCGTCCGGGGTCGAAGTGACCATAATACTAACCC
>MUZC01000709.1:127856-141196 GCA_002072015.1 Radix auricularia | reverse complement strand
AACTCGTTGGGAAAAAATTAAAAAAAGAGTTGTGCCAATCACAATGAAGAGGGAGTCTGAAACACGTTGGATTGCACGATCAGAAGCTGTTATAGCAATTTATGAAGGACTAGATGACATGGCAGGGCTGTTGGAAAAATTATCAGAACATACAAATATGACGCCTGACACCAGAAGTGATGCAGAAGCTTTGCTGGTAGGTATATAAAACTTTAACTTCCTAGATTTTAAACATTTCTGGAACATCATACTTGATAAAATTGATAGTGTCCAGAAACGGTTCCAGAATCCTACTGTGAGTTTCAAGGAAGCTTAATCTGATCTTGAATCGCTTGAGCAAGAAATTGTCAACATTCGTGTTAATTTGAGCCATGTTGCGGTAGACAATGGGAAAGAAGATGCACAACTTGGAGAATCGAGTTTGACAGAAGATTAGACGACATCGGAGGATGCCTTCGAGAATTAAAAAGAGATGCAGAACTTTCTCCATAAGAAGAAATTGCACCTGCTATGAACAGCGAAATTGATAAACCCCAACAGGAGATATCAATACGGATTTTACGTCTTAAACAACCTAAACAACAAATTTGGATTTTTACTAGTTACTAGACGTCAAATCTCTTCTTGCTGAAACAAAAGTCGATACGCTTCGTTATAATTGCTTAGATTTTGCTAATTTCTACGAATTGTGAACATGAAATCAAATACTAAAAAAAGATGCTCAGTACCCGGACTGAAGTTCTACCGGAAACTACTTTGGATCTTCTCGATTTTATTGTTTCATATGGAGATGACGTATTTCCGAATCTGCGCATTTCACTTCAAATACTTCTAAAAATTGCTGTTTCAACTAAAAGCTGTGAGCGGTCCTTCAGCAAAGTAAACCTTATTTTGTCTTAATTACGTGCTTCAATGGATCAAGATCGTCTGGATGATCTTGCACTCCTTAGCATCGAAAGAGAACACTTGAGAATATCAATTTTAACAGCGAGATTGACGACATTCAAATCAAGGAAGATCCATTTATTTTAGATTATGTCTATTCGAGTCATGTATAATTAGTAGAGTTTTTTTTTTCAAATAAATTTTTTATAATCGTATAGAGAATCATTAGTCTGTATTGTATTTCATTAAAATATCATTTGCTTCAAAAAATGAACCATATAAACCGTAAAATTTCAAATTTTTCTTGGGGGCTCAATGAGCCCCCAGAATTTTTCGGTCCGTCAAGGGGCGCAGAATTTGTGTCTTGCCCCCGGGCGCACATGACCCTAGCTACGCCACTGGATAAGAGACATGTTTATTTGTTTATTTGAAGAAAAAAACTATTTCCTTTTATTTTCTTGAATTGAAAATATCTAATAGCCTATCATTTTTAGAAAATAATGTTCAGTCATTTTCTGCAATTCTGATTTAATGTATGCGTGTGAGTGTGAGAGTGTGTGTGAGAGTGTGTGTGTGAGTGTGTGTGTGTGTGTGTGTGTGTGTGTGTGTGTGTGTGTTAGTGTGTGTGTGTGTTAGTGTGTGTGTGTGCTTGTTAGTGTTTGTATGTTTGAGCTTTTAACTAAATAACAGAATCTGAACACAAAGTGCGTTCATTCTTTTACACAGCATTAGCATTTTCTTTGAATTAATAATGGGGTTTAAACCATTTACATTTGTTTATACTATAATTCATAGCATAATATGTTTCTTAGTCTTAGCTTAAGAAATGTTAGCAATAATATTATCGTCTATTACCGGAAGCGTTTACAAAAGTTACGACACAAAGTGTATTAAACACAAGCAGCCAGAGTGTGTTAAATTGCTACATTTTTAAGTTGACATCTAAAACATAGACCAGTAAAAGTATCAGTAGAATGAGTTATTAAAGGGGTTTACTTTTGGTGTAGCGTCTAGAAACACACAGCACAGACCAATGTTTAGATTTTTAAAAGTATAAATAAATGAGGCGACACGTTTAAACATTTAGTGGCTTAGCCAGAGTTGGTGTCACCCGTTACGGTAAATTCTTGGTGTAGCTGCCTCCCCCCCCCCACCGACCACCTTCACGAATTTCTTCTTGTAAAAATAAGTTTATGGTCTGACGATGAAACGAACAAACTGAGATTAATTGATGGTATTTAACAATAATACAGTAACATGAATAAGTTACTGGGTTTTTTTGTAATTCATTATCTTAAATTTATTTAAATAAAATTATCTTTGAAAAAAAACGTTGTTTTGTTCAGCTGACACACTTCCCATTTCCTTGAAGGATTTGTTAAAATAAATCCGCCGGGGGAAGACTGTATGGGGGAGGAACACCGTGACTCTACTGTTGATATCGAGTATAACACTTTCACATATTGCACTTGAATGTTGGTGGAATTTTACAAATAGATTTTAATTTCTCAAAGGCAACTAAAAAGTTGAAAGAATTAGTTTCAATAATATTTTCAAATTAAATAGATAAATATAGATCTATACATAAAAATAAAGGGAAAATACAACTGTTTATGTAAAATACAACATTAGTAAATAGATCTAGATCTACATATATATTCAATAATAGAAAAAAAAATGAATTCCGGTAACAAAAAATAATCCGCCCACAGTTGACTAAATCACACATTTCATAAATACGTTCAAATAAATATTTTTTAGTGTACTATTGAATAGTGTATTTTTATCTAAGTCAAGAAGGAATGAGCCTCACAGCTGGCCACTTTATTCACTTATATCTCAGATCAACAGAGACGTAATGGAGAGGCCACAGTCACTGCTGGTGAGGTCAGTTTGTGGCCTGGTGTTTATCATCTCACTGGCGTCAATGACACGTCACGTCCAGGCGGTAGACGAAGGCTGCATTAAACGTGTGTCCGAGTGTTTCTCACACGGGCTGGACCATCTGACATGCGCAGACATCAACGATCAAAAAGAATGTCTCAGGTATGTCAAAGATTATGACGTCAAACAAACCTATGCAAAAATAATAAATTTAGGTGCAAGCGGGACCGTGGTAAAGCGATTATTTCGGTGGTATAAATGTAGACGCTCTGAAATGCTGACGTCTGCATAGACGACGTTGTGGTCTTAAATCTGAATTATGTAGCTCTTATTATGTATACAAGTATCCAAACAGAAACGAGTTTTGACAGCATTGTATTTAACCCCCCATAAAATTATTGTTGTATCACCACAATTATTTTATTTTATTGATAATATATATGAAAGTTTGAAACAACTTGGTTATAAATCTGAGGAGAAGCTAAAACTATCAGATTTGAGAAGCTAATAGAAAAATAAATCTTAACATTCGGCTTCCTTTAAATAACTAATCACAAATCGCAGTTTCAAAGATTGCAATGGTTTTATGTATGTACTATGACATTCAATGGTTTTATGTATGTACTATGACATTCAGTGGTTTTATGTATGTACTATGACATTCAATGGTTTTATGTATGTACTATGACATTTGGCTTAGATGGCCAATTTGTTGATATTATAGTTAACCTAATAGATAAGACGGATCAAAATAGAGACCCCCATAGAAAAATGTTTAAATAGAAAACAATGCCTTATTTTTTTTTAAGAAGGAAAATTTCATTTTTCTTCTTCAATTTACACGCTAAAGGGGTAATTAATAACTTCAATGCCTACCCTAAACTCTCAAATTTTTAGCTAAACTAACCCACACCCATACTCTTATACTTGTAACAAAAAATTGTTTTAATAGCAGGTTTTTTAAAAAATATATTTATTTTTTTATATCATTTTAAAGACTATTTTGCGCTTTATATTGAATGTGGTATTTCTATAAATCACCATAATTCTTTGGTTTTGCTCTTATGTAAGTGCACCCGGGTTGTATTAAGATAGCCCAGTCCAAAGAAAGCACTAAGTCTAGTTACACCACTGGTCGTGATTCTTGACTCTTGCCCCATTCCTGTAACAGACAAAAATGTCCAACCAACCTTTAGTTGATATTTTTCTGTCAACATTTTTTGTTCTTTCATTTCCTTTAATGCCAGTGTTAACTGCAGTGAGTCAGACAGTCAGTTTGTGAGATCCGAATCCTGCAAGATGGTCAAGTTTAATGACGCGGTGACGGCCGTCTTAAACATGTCGTCGCATCACTGCGCCATGAGGCTGGGCGCTGGCTGCTTCGACCTGGACCGGAAGGACCCGCGGGTCTCTGACATACACCAATTGAGCGATTACCTGAGGTACACCTGTGAGGTACTCCTCTCTCATAACGTGACGACATGTCTCACAGATAACAAGGGAGAGCATGAGTGAGTAGATATTAAAGGGAAACAATGTTTAACGTATAAGGGTAAATCTATACTCTATATATAAGGGTAAATCTATACTCTATATATAAGGGTAAATCTATACTCTATATATAAGGGTAAATCTATACTCTATATATAAGGATAAATCTATACTCTATATATAAGGGTAAATCTATACTCTATATATAAGGGTAAATCTGTAAATCTATACTCTATATATAAGGGTAAATCTATACTCTATATATAAGGGGCAATCTATACTCTATATATTAGGGTAAATCTATACTCTATATAAGGGTAAATCTATACTCTATAAATAAGGGTAAATCTATACTCTATATATAAGGGTAAATCTATACTCTATATATAAGGGTAAATCTATACTCTATATATAAGGGTAAATCTATACTCTATTTATAAGGGTAAATCTATACTCTATTTATAAGGGTAAATCTATACTCTATTTATAAGGATAAATCTATACTCTATATATAAGGGTAAATCTATACTCTATTTCATGAATTTAAATGTAACATAATGGACATTAGAACGATTTCTTTTGTCTATGGTGAAATTCCAATCAAGTGCTTCTATTTTTTTGTTGGTCTTGACAACGACAGAACTATCGTGTTACGTATCATTGTTATCTAAAATAGTTGACTGTTGCAGAATTCAAAACAAATTAAAACAATACAACATTTTTATTTTAAACCCGACGAATGTTAATGAAAACACGTGTATTTTCATCTATTCCTTATACAAAGAGGATAATTTTAAAAAGTACTTGAGGCAGACAGCTTGAAAGCAGCTACCGACAATACTGACGTTAAAACATATAATATCATTGTGTCTTCTAAAGATATGTCCATTTATGGCTTTGTTAAACTCCTAAACTATCGCAGACCTACCCTTTATACGTGAATGTAGGATACATCAGGCGTCGTTACGTATACAACTAGACAAATGGAGTTACTCAAAATAACTGAACGATCATAAAACTCTACGTAATTTTTTTTAAATCTATAGACTACTTGTATTTTTTCTTTCGGTGATGCCTATATTTTTTTTTTCTTTGAAAACAATTCAATAACCCACCAGGTCATTAAGTAGTCGTTCTAACCCGTGCCTCTTTGCCTCAATGTTTGTTCCAGCCCCGGATGTACCCACGATGAACACGATCGGTTAAGTGGCGCCATCTGTGAACTATCTGCAGCCTCCAAGATGACAGTGATGACAAGCTTCGCGGTGTTGGCCAGTTTCCTTGTTCTCTTAATGAACTCCACTTCCCTTTTATAACTGAGTGGTTAATAACAACAAACTTCATCAAAAAAATACACTTATGTAAAGATCTTTTATGTGGGATTTACTCTGGTGTAAAATTTGAAATTAGATTCTATATTAAATCTAAAGATTAATTTTTGTGTAATGTTAAGATTTAATGTTAAGATTAATAATTCAGAGATAATGCTTTTTTTTTAATATTTGCATACACGTTTGCGAATTGAACAAAAGGAATAATTTTAGTGATTCCTCCTAATCTACATGAGTGTAAGTGCTACTATTTACGCACGGTATTCTATTGTCTCTGAGGCAAGTTCATGTGGTTGTTATAACTTCTACAAATAATCTGAGACTTCTCGTAGGAACACGGACAAGAAAAAGTTTTAATTTGGGGATTCCGTACTGGTTGGCTGTGTTTATAAGATCAATGTGACCCATTTCTTAAATCCTGTTAACTCCTTCCCTCACAGCATCTCACCATATTTAAATGTGCGGCTGACCAATAAATGCATCTCAGCTGGACATTTCATAGATTTGCCAACATCGTTAGTTGCCAATACAACATAACCTATTTCACGATGTTTCATGTTTATGATGTTATACATACGAGTAAAAATAGTTGTTATATTAAAATAAATCAAATTCATTTTAAAAACTGCATTTTCCATATATTACGTTTTTCTGTAAACTAAATAAGGTGTGAGACTGCAATAAGGCTTATAACAAAGTAAATGGAAAAGACGTAAACAGGGAAGGGTTAGCCTGACAGGACGTAACAAAACAGCGAAAATTTCGGCTCTTTGCCTGTCAGGCTAACCCTTAACTTATTTGCGTCTTTTCCATATACTTTTACTACGTCTTTCTGTCATGAAATGTGAACAAAATACAAAGTGAGAATTTTTTTAAATGTGTTTTTATAAAAGCCTCTTCATTTAACATCCTAAATGTGTGTCTAGGTTTTGTTTCTCTTGAGTTCTTCCTCATTTCAGTGCAACTAACTTGTTTATATTGGATTATAAGCGAGCTTCGCTCCAAAACCCGTTCATGTTAATAATGTCTACTTCTAGACCAAAAGATTACCTCCCCCCCCCCCTTTTTCGAAAAATGTGTTTGAAGCTATCAGGAACAGATAATGTTTATTTGAAATAAATTATAACACAGTGATTGTTCAAATATGTATGTTAACTATAACTACATAGAAAATGTTTCAGTTCATGAATAAAATTTAAGTTTTTTTGCTTTTCCTCCTAGAACAAACTTTCATGAATAAATGTTGTCAGCCAATCCATACCATACCATACCATACCATGCTCAAAAGCCAAAATAGCTATAGAGAGGTCAATAATGGTTATTTCGTTATCACTTGTAATTAATTTTTCATTAGCTTAACTTTCGCAGCTATAAAAAATATTCTTAACAAGTTTATTATATTTTAGGCAGTGTAACTATAAGCTCAAATATTTTTTAAAAACTTGAAAAAATCAAGTGAGCTGGAATTCGTATTCCATTTTTTTATCCGTGATGTAAAAAAAATCCTTGCTTGACAATGCCATGTCAAATTCTGTGAATTTTAATACTCTAAACCTTCTTGAATGCGAAATGTATAAGTCCAGTAAATTAGCTTGCGTGTGAAAATCTCTACTGCTAATACCTCACATGAGTTTCTACTGTAACCTCACCTCAGAGGCGTCATTAAGCTTGGTGTTACCCGGGTGGTCCGCCCCACCCACCCCCCTAGCGACGCTATTGCCTCACCTACAACTTTCTTCTCACCGTTAACTGCATAGCATGGCTAAACATCCACTTTGATCGCCAAAAATTTGCTCTCTCTTTCTCTGACTGGAAGGTTCCATTAAAATGATGAGGTCTTCCCATACAATTTTGAAAAATTCCAAAGCATTCTATAAATACCCCATGAGATTATCTGCTAGTAACCATCAACACATTATTATTAGCATTATAATTTATAAACAATTTTGGTCAGATGTGACTTAATTAAAAAAAAAAAAAAGTTTCCAGTTGGTAAATATTTGTAAATGATTTTTTTTAAAGCGAAAAGAAGAAAAAGAGTTCATCATTAATAGCAGAGTTCATGCACGTGCGTGAAGCTTCACGTCTGCCCCACCAAACAAGAGAGCTAATTATTGGCAATAATAATGTCAAACATTCTGACAAGAACTTTTTGCCAATTTGTCATGTTTTCTTTTACAAAACGTTTTTTTTTTGTTTTTTTTTTTTTTTTTTTTTTTTTTGGGGGGGGGGGGGCTTTTTTTAAATACTAATTCTCATTATTTCAATTAGCAACAAGTTTGATAGCGTTTAGCACATGATTATAGTACATTTATTTTGAGGATTTCTTTTATGTCAGTTGTTAATTCCGTTAAATAAGCATTTTAAGAACTATACATTTTGTAAGGAGAATGATCCATTTAAAAAAGCAACTTTTTTTATTACCATTAGTTTAGACGTTAAAGTCATACACACAGTACTCGTCACATCTCTATGTTGGTGTGAGGCCGTGTCTGATTTAGAGCAGTTTCTGTTAATATGTTGAAAACTCTCGCTTTCAAAAAGTAGTCGCAAATCAGTATGTACGGGAAATTTATTTATTTATATCTGTTATAGGCAATGTGTGAAATGAGGCATTCTATAGAATGCGCAGGCAATGTATACATTGCCTGATGGTTTCAGGATAAGTTTTAATTTTGTAAAACTTGTGCATACTTTGCCTAGGAATTATATAAAATGCCTAGCTATAGAATGCCTGGTTTGGTTTAGGCAAATCGTAAAAAGAGAACAACAAGGGCTTTATTGATATATACGTATTTTAAAGTGGAAGTAATACAAAATAAAGCCCATGATGTACGCTCTGTATTATTTTTGTCGAGGTCTTCCACTGTTTCCACATCTTGTAAATCATCGTCAGGTAGGGACAACGTTGTGAGGCATACTTTAGCTCTGCAGCCAAAGAGAGCTTAGAATGGGGATCTTTAAATCCCAGAATGAAAAGCACTGTCCCGTCCTCCATAACCAATGGCCAAATTGGCTTTATGAAGTACGTCAACTATCTCGGAGCTCGTGATGTAAGAAAACTGGCACTCACGCCTTCTTTAACAGGGGAGACAATCTTACTCTTACTTTCTACCATCATGACGTCATGGTGTTACACCAGACAATAGTTCCGTGGTTCTTGCCTAATGGTGGTCATAGCCATTTTCACATCGTCCACCAACTTTTGGTAACAGTTTCTCTTTTTAAAAACGCCGTTTTAGCAGCATCGGCTCTTACTTTAGATACCTCATCGTAGATCTGTCGTTGCATGTCAACATGGTGTGATTCCTGTCCCAGCACTCAATTCTCTTCCGACATGATCACATAGCAATCCAAGGGATACATTATGGGAGAACGTGTGTGGAATCTCAGCCGGATGATATGAACTGACGTCACTAGAAGAATTGTTGAAATATGGTCTGTGTTAGGTAGTGGAACATCATATTGACTAAGCGCTGTCTTGCGATAACTTTTAACACTCACAGGTTTCGATCGCCATCTTCAAACAACGACCAAAATACTACCGCCAACATCTGTAGCTGGAAAAATCGCGGGTGGTGGACCAATTGCATACTTTGCTTGCAACACATCCATTATGTCCATGTATATAGCCAATATATGAAATAATTTCGGTACATTAAGTTTACATTTTTAAACATGACCAGCTGTCAAATGTTAAGAATCAATTAAGTTAACAGAACTTTCTTATAATACTTAAGCCTCTTAGTTTTTTTTCTGTTCAGAGGCGTAAGTATCAAAATAGTTTCTATCGAATATAGAGTTTGGAGTCTTTGCAGCAGAAAGCTTACATATTTTGGGATAGATGTTTCACCAATTTCTTATTTGGTATTCATTTTACTTATGATTACAATTCCCACTTTTAAAAATAAAATCATTCTTAGGGGCTAAGTAACTACAAGAAATTAGCGGCCTCTAACAATGTGCCACCCGGGTCATTAGCCCACTTGCGCCATTGAGATATTATATATATATATATATATATATATATAAAAACTGTTATATTATATTATATTTATGCTGATTAAACAAATTCGTTTGATTAATTAATCGTGAAAAAATGTAATCAATTATTTTCGACTATAACGCATACCTAAATCCGTTAAGTTGCAATTCATTTTTATTTTTATTTTCTTATTTATTTATTTATTTATTTTTTTTTTTTGCGAAATCGGTTAAGTCGTGATTATTCCACTGCTCCTGAAATTTGTGACGTACCACAGCAAATTCTTTCTGCTATGCAAGAAATAAGGAAGAAAAAACGTTTTGTTCACGTACGCACTTCTAAATAAATAATAATACGAGGGGGAAATATGTAAGTTTAAAAAAATATTTATAAATAAGACAAAAATTATTTGGAAAAAAAAAACTTACATTTTAATCGGACTTTAATAAATCAAATTAATTTAATCAATTAATTTTTTAAAAAGATTAATCGATTAATTAATCGTAAATTTTTCACAGCCTTACTTATTTTACATTATATTATATTATTAGTGTGTTGGCGATACCCGCGTTAAACTACAGGTTGAGGAGCCAAGTTTTGTTTCATAGGACACTATAATTTACTGAACAGTTATCCTTATAATCTCAAGCCTTGCCCCCGGGTATGTTTCCATATATCTTTTGGATCCATTGCCTCACGAATGCTGTCCTGCCTATGCCGCAAAGTTTTTCAGAGAGAGAATGATTCGTGACCATTGCGAAAACCTTTCTCTAGTTAATTTGCAGTATGGACAGTGTAGCTAAAGGTTGATAATTCAGTCATAAGGATTTGAGCAATTTCGCAACATTCTTACGAAATGTCTTTGATTTTGAGGAGCATCCTAATTAATTATACTATTCAAATATCTTTGGTATAGTCTAAAAATACTAATAAAAGTATAGTTGCGTTTCTTCCACATTTTAAAATATCTTTTATTGCTTACGAGAATGTAATATTAGGATATGTTGCTTACAATGTTGTTAAACGTGTTGTTTTGGGTTACGAGGAAACGCAACGAAATAAAATTTTATGTTTTACCATAAATCCCTGTTAGTACGTGACATATTAGTTGTATCGCCAGTGTCTTTAATAAGTTATTTTCTGGCCATAGAATGAGGCTCCATCTTTGTGCCATCACTGCATTGACGATGTGGGAGAAATTTTTCACCACGAACTGGCAGCAGTTCTCACAGCTTGCGGTTAATGTTCCTATTAAGCTACGCGGCTGAGCCGTGCAGCTATTTAGATTAGCCGTGCAGAAAATTTTAAAAATTAGTGCTCAAAGAATAGATTCTGCGGTACTTTGCACAGGTGTTCTTTTTTAAAATTTACTTTGCACACAGCTCAACGAATCTTAGTGGGAACATTGCTAGCGATAAATCCGTCAAATATACGACAGGCGCACGCTGATAGTTGACCCAACAATAACGTGATGTCTCTCTTTGCCTGAATTCATTTCTTTATAATTTATTTTTAAAATTATATTTATATTCTAGAAAAGACAAATATATTGAAACTTAATGTAACAAGCTTTATGAATTGCTCACATCCTTGTTTTAAATGTACATTATTATATTATTGTTACATCGTATCGATTCTGTCATCAACTCTACTGTAGCTGTATCCATTGTTTCCTAAATATAAATAAATGTTAAATCTACTTTTTCAATGTTAGCATAAAGCTTTCAGTATTGGGATTTTCCAGACTTTTAGGACTTCAATCAAGAAGATTGTCGCACCGGAAAAGGAAGTGTTTTATAATTAAATAAATAGAAACAAAATGTAAGTAGGAAAACATAATCACAGAAACAGCTAGCCTTCACGCTGAAACAATAAACATTATAGGTCAAATTTACTAGGTAGATGAGTAGGCAGTTTTCCTTTTGCACAGCCTGTTAGCTCTAACATTTAGGTAGTATTTTTTGTGCCCGGCCCATGTGCAGAGATGCGTAAGTTTCTCAATGTTTTCCGAAGTATAAACATTGCAGTGTTGTTTTTGTTCAACTTATTTCTTATTCACGTTTAAATATTTACATACAAAATACTCGAGTTCTTTAATATGATGCAAATCTTTTTAATACCTGGCTACCGAATTCCATCCAAACTTAATAATACATTACAAATGAGACAAAATGAAATATTCAATGACGGTAATGCAATACAAACTTAACTTATAATAACAGCAGTGAAATACTTTCACGTGGGACGTGGTGGTCGAGAGGAGTCCCCGAGTCACCCAGCTCCGAATGGGTACCTAACTAGACAATAGTTAGGCGGCTGGGGTAATGCGTGGAACCCCTATAGCCGTGGCCTGTGACCGCTGCATCACTTGCCAACAGATCATCTCTCATGGTCTGTGGACGCAATTATCCTCTGCATAGAAGGAGCAGCTGTATATCTAAGATAAGGTGTACATCATCATGGTAAACATATAAGGACAAGGTGATACAAGAAATAAGAGAAAAATAGTAGTAATGCAAATGACATTAAATTTTAACTTTGAAACAAGGCCGGTCTTAGCGACTACGAATCTCTATGGGGCATGGGGCTTAGTATGCGAAATGAATTACTCTGGGCCCAGTCTGGGTAGGGATAATGACTTAATAATGATAAAAACTGAAATTCAATATTGGCGGGGCCCATGAAAGTATGGAGACCACTGCGGCCGCATACCTTGCAGTGGCCTAAGACCGGCCCTGCTTGGACATACAAAACAGCATTAATCTAATGCAATAATCGGATAGACATGAGTACAGAAACACTTTTCTTGTTTCATATGCAGTAAAAAAAAGTATACAACTCTACATTTTCTAGTGCTTTGGGCGGAAAAAATAATGTAAAGCTTGCTTTTTTTCGGGGGGGGGGGGGGGGGGGGGNGGTGGGAGAGGCTTGCAATAATTGATTATATTATCAAATTTCTATATTCGCGTAACCTAGTCGAATCTTTAGATACTAAGTTTAAAAGGTTTATTTGTTTATTGTATTGTGTTTTGAATCATTTCTTCGCGTTTTTTTTTCAAAGTAAAAGTAAAATCCATCCATTCACTGTATACACAAATATCATTGTCTGGCTCTTTTAATCTGTACAACTTCATTCCAGCCTCGTCTTTCTTTCTCTCTTTTTATTTTTAGATTAGAATGTGTTTGACAGCTGTGCTGGAGCTCACTATTAGAACATGATGTTTAATCTTTCCATAGCTATATCTTAAGTTAAAATTGCACGTAACACTTGTACTGATGAAATACAAGTTCTTGAAAAAATGTTACAGTCTCATTAACATGCGTCAACCTTATTTCACAGTATTCTAACTGGCAAAAGACATAGAAATAAGTAGGGAAATATGATTTATAGAACGGGAACGTGCCAGCAAACCTTTGATAGCTAGTTGATCACGAGGTGGGTTTAAAGCTCTTGAACGACTGCTCCATGGACCTCGTATCTTCAATTCATGCAAGTAGACACGCCCCTGGACATCCAACGGGGATATTTCAAACAATCAATATTCATGCGTCTATTAGTACAGATTCTAAGATAGGTAGGTATATGTGTAAATAACTAATCTGTTCCTGACGACACTTTATACATTGAAGTCACTAACAATGCTTTTGGGTCTGGTTAGTACCATTGTGTTGGGCAGCTTTTTTTTTTTTTGGTCTGGTTAGTGTCATTGTATTGGGCAGCTTTTTTGGGGTCTGGTTAGTACCATTGTATTGGGCAGCTTTTT
>MUZC01000709.1:76106-127796 GCA_002072015.1 Radix auricularia | reverse complement strand
GGGGGGGGGGCTGGTTAGTACCATTGTATTGGGCAGCTTTTTGAAAGAATACTACGACTAATTTTTAAGTGTAATGTCGGTAAGGTTATAATTGTTCTGAATTATTTTTAAATATTGTTTTAAAAATCAAAATCTTTATTTGCTTAGATATTATTTAGAGACATATCTAAGTGATAGTAACTATATATTTTTGTAAAATAATAATAATTTCTTTAAAAACGTATATTATGTATGAACTAAATTTATAAACCGGTGTGATATATCTATTCCAATAGCGAAAACATAAAACATTCTCCGCATCCATGGTCGTGAAGCATTCAAGATTTTTGGAGGATGTCCACCCGAAGGTTGCAGCTCGCAAAGCATGTAAAAAGAAAAACTCTGTCCCGGCGGTGTGTACGAAAATGCCCAAGTACACGTTCAGACCGATTGAGCCAGCTCAACTGACCACCTCTAAGCCCGGAGTCACTTCCCTGAACATCAGCCAGACTCGCCTGTCCGGCACTGAGCGGGTGTTACCTAAAAGAGTCCGAGCCGTCCGGGTGAACCGCTCGGAGACAGGACTCGGTAAAAAGAAAGCGACCAGAAAGAGGTTCCCCAAGTCACACAGTGTCATCACTATACAAAGCCAGGGTTTAACAGGGCGCAAGCTCGGCCAATCCGAACAGAAACGAGGCGATCGCATCACTCGGAAACCCCCTATTCCTAGGCGGGGTTCACCTCAGAGCAACAGCGCCGGAGCAGTCAACGAGCTCGGGGATTTCCCAAAATTGGTGTCACGCACCAAGTCCAGCAACTCCTTTTTCTCTACGGCTCGGGGAACGAACAAGAAGTCGAAATCAGTGATTAAAACCACTTTGATCCAGCACAACGTTTGCATCGACCCGAGTGATTTGGAGTTTACGACCACCACCGACCCTTACTGGGAGCTCTGTCAGGAGGAGTTCTTTGAGAGTCCTGTCGACACAAAAGACGAAGGAACGTCTTGCATGCTCTCGGGGAAAAATTTAGCAACCCTGCGTGTCCACAAGGATGTAAGTGACGACAAGTTGTCCACCATGACGGTGAGCGGCTTCGGGAAACACAACCAAATGTCCAGCAGGTCTTCCTCGCGCAGCAGACTCAGCTCGCCAAGCGACAGCCGAGATAAATTAAAACGCGTGCCGAGGTCGATGATTGGTTCTAGGCGAGTCACCAGGTGCACGTCTCAACGCGGGCTCACGCTCGGGATGCTCAAGAGAGGGAAAGGTTTCTTCAAGTGCTCCAAGCTCTGCAATTCATCTCAGGACAAAAGGCCGGGAGCCAAAAGATTTCGATCTTTCGGCGCAAGTGCGCAGAATTCGTACAAACCATTCCGAAAAAAAGAAAAATCCCTGAGAACAAAGAAACAGAATCGAGCTTTTTTAATTCCGGCGTCGCGTAAAAAAGCCACGGTGCACAAAAAATGTGTGTCTGGAAAAACGAAAAGAGTCAACTTAGCCGTTAACAAGAAGCCTTGTACAAAACATCGAATCAAAGAAATGTGTCAAAAGAAACTTCCATATCTATCAAAATCGATTTCGCGTCAACTAAATATAACCAATAAAAAAGTATCTCAAGAGCGAATAAAACCCTTCATTTCTAAATTTTCAATAAGGTCCGCCGCATCTCAACCGATTCCATTTTCCTATTGTAACATAAGCGGTTCTAATCACGTACAGCATTTAAACTTTGCTCAAAGCATACTGCAAGGCGGGGCGTGGGCAAAAAAAAACCAGCCACTCCGTGCATGTCCTTACGAAGGTCTCCACCACTCCATGAGCTGCAGTGCATTCCAGCCTTATCAGAAAGCCAGCAACGACCTTGAGATCGTGAGTCCAAACGTGGTCCGCCATTTAGGGGTCAAAAACGTTCCCGCAGAAGAACCTCAGAGACCATCCCCGTGTGTGGTCACTTGCTGTCCCAGCAGCGCGATACCTAATGTTAAGAAGGAAAGCAAAACTTTGATGTCTTCTGCTGCCGCAGTTGCGAGGCAGAAAAAGGATGAAACTGCTTACCTGAAAGAGAAGACGCCCTGGAAAGGGAAAAAGTTCAACAGCGGATTGAATCTTGATAGGGCTGGGGAAACTTTGGTCAAAAATAAGATCAGATCTTTGTCCTGCAGCCCAAAGCGTTCGCAAAAATCAGAGAACAAGAGAAATTATTTCACTTCTTTTCATCCTGATTTTCATGAGCGGAAATTTCGGACGGCAACGAGTGGACTTGTTGGTCTCGTCAGGAGGGTGCCGGAGAGATCACCTGTGCTCTGTGCGAAGGGTGCTGTCTCCCGCACGAGTAGTGGAGTTCAAGGTCATACAAGGTCTAGCAATGGGGTGCAGTGTCTAAGACGAGCTTGCAGTGGAGTCCAGGGTCAGATTAGAACCAGTAATAAAGTTCAAGGCAGTACAAGAGCCATGAGGGGATTGCAGGGTCAAGGACAAGCGAGCCACTGGTTGCAGGGTCCTACAAGAGCGAACAGTGGGATTCCCTGCGTTACACGACGAAGCGGCGTAGTTCAGAGTCAGATGAGAGCCAGCAGCGGGTTGCAGGGTGGTACCCCTCAGAGTAAAACAAAATTGATGAGATCTGCTTCTTCCAAATCGTATGCTGCACATCGGTCCCCCAGCCCGCCAAGCCGCGTCGGGAAAAATCCCATATCAAAAACCAAAAAGAAGATAAGAAAGTCTCCTACAACAAAAAGCCCCTCCAATCACAACTTTCAGCCAGTCATACAAGCCCCGATACAAGCCAAGAGCAAACTTTTCCCAAATAAATCTATTGACAGGTTCAAAGCGAAAGCGAGCGATCGGATAAAATTCACGTTTTGCGAGTCCGGGCTCAGCTCTCCCTTAAAGCCGGAGCGTACACGCAGTAAAAACCGGAGTTACTCGAATAAGTCCGCTTTCCGTGAGTGCTCTGATACCGGTTCTAAAGCTTCTCGGTGGTCCCCTTGTAAGAATTCGGCAGCTGGTGCTAAAAGTCGATTTAAAGACTACACGTCAAAGAGCCTGACTCCTTTTCCCATTTTTAGCATCGTGTCGCAATCATCCGAGAGCACTCTCAAAATATCTACGTCATCCGAACAAACTTTCAACGTCTCGAGCATTAACAAAAGCCGGACGGAGTCTGACATTAAGAGTGCGTTGTCTGAAATGCGCAAAAATTGTGCAGGAAGCGCGCAGTTTGGGGTAAAAGAAACGAAAACAAACATTTCTAACGCTCCGAGTAGATTGTCCAGAGACCGGGCGGACGTGTCGGTTCACAGCGGTCAACTTAGGATAGCAGCAGGGGGGCTTCTGGACGAAGGCTCCTCTGTGATCAGCGAAACTGCCGCGTACCCGAAAGCAACGCTTGTCACTACCAAGGGCGTTCACAAGAGGGCTTACTTTTTCGACGAAGGCACGGAAGAGGAGTCCGTGCCGTCGACCAGCGAGCAACGCAGCTACCAGCGGGTGATGAATTTCTTAAGCAACAGCTTCAGCTCGTGCCAACAGAACCAGAGTCACGTGGTTCGGTCCTGTTCCCGATGTCACAAAGTGATGAGCGTTGGGGACACGGAGATGTACCGGATTCTCCGAGAGGGCGCCAGTGGACAAATCAGCTCGCCGTCGGAGAAAGGGCGGTTCGTGTTGGAGACACGCCCGGGGTCTGCGCACGACTGTGCGAGTTCTGACAGCAGTACTCTTTCAAGGAGCACGCTGCGTGACTTTAGTCTGCATTGCCCGATGGAGTCTGCCAGTGACCTAAGTGGTCGGTCGAGTTCTGGTGTTATCAATGTGTCCGAGTTGTCGTCCAACAGCGAAGGCTGGTTCAGTTTTCATTCCGATGTCAAATGTCCTGACGTATGAGGTAAGAGCTGTCATACACTAGAAATTTGTCTCAATAAAAAAAAAAATTAGGCATTTACGAAAATCATTAATTGAGTCCATCTCGTTTTTTACATGGGGGTTACAATGACTCAAAATTGTGACAAGGAGCATGCGAGTGGTGCTGAGTGGGTACGGAGTGCTGGCACATAGGCGTCACTAAGGGGTACGGGCGGTACTGAGTAGGTACGGAGTGCTGGCACATAGGCGTCACTAGGGGTGCGTGTGGTGCTGAGTGGGTACGGAGTGAGGCACAAGAGGCGCCACTAGGTGTTGCGGGTGGTGCGGCCCGCCTCTATTGACACGAAACCTAATAACGCCCCTGACTGGCATATTATTTTGTTAAAGGAACAGAGCTGGTAAAGAGAGCGGCATCCTGAGCGCCAATTTTTTAAAAAAATTATCTCCATATGTTTATATATGGAAAGATGATATAATAACTAGATAACTTAAAATATAATTTTAAAAACTATATGTTCTTTTTTAAACTTTAATATATTTTAATTAAGTTTTTTTACTTTGTATTGTTCGTTAATGTTTTGGAGCAGAGTGCAGTCAAATCCGTATCACGCGACAGTAAGAAGACATATTTTGGGAGTAAATTAATAAGAAATACAAATTTGATTTTGTCTTGTTACTCTTGTATATAGATGATATGTGTAGAATTTGTTAGTTTAAAACAGTGGTTCCCAAAGTGGTCCGTACGGACCCCCAGGGGTCCGCGGAACCATTCAGGGGGTCCGTGGAATATAAAAATTGATTTGGGGGTCCCTGAACAACATCAGGGGGTCCGCGCAAGGTTTAAAATTAAATAATAAAACTGCACAATTTTTATTATTATGGATATTAAAATAAATAATTATAAGTTATTTTAACAGATACAAAAGGCGAAACGCTATTTGCTGAATTTTTTAAAAAATGAGGTTAAAGAAAGATCCTTGAGTTTTTGGCATACTTAAAACAAGCTAGACTATACCAAATGTATTTTCAATACATTGTGTCATTCATCGACATCATTTATTCACAAAAAAAGTCTCAGGGAAAGTTTGCATGGATCACTAGATTATATCATTAGAACAGTTAATAAAATACATAGGAATTGCTTCAATGAGAGATTATTTGCTCAATATTGTTTGAAAATGAAGAAAACTATAATGGTTTTACTTATTTACCAGAAGTACGCTGTTATCAAAAAGTGCATATTTAATTCGATTTTATACGCTCTTTGATTCGGTGTCCGAATTCCTGGAAAAATCAGACAATGATTAGCAACACAATTAACTTTTTAAAAAAACGACATACCCCTTCTGAAATCACTTATTAATCCAACTTTAACGAAACTAATTTGAAACTAAAAGCGTTATATCTGAGTTTGTTACAAAACTTTTTCTGTGCTAACAATACTTAGGAACAGTTTTAAATTTGTTCGAAATTTCAAAATAGAGATAAAGATTCGCTGGCTTGCTGCCAACATTTAACAGCTCTTCATGCAGACCTCAGACCTGAACCAAAGATTTGAAGACATTATTCACGTGTATATTCTAGAACGGCAGTTGAACCCTTTTGCGCGTGGACAAACGCAGGTCACAAACACAGTTGAATCTATATTAACACAGCAGCTTAATGAAAGTTGGAACTTAAACCAATGTTTGAACTAGGATACCACAAATTCTAGTTACAAAGTCAGATCGCAATTTTATAACCTGTTTTAGGGTTTATTGTACTGCCCAATTTTATTTCCTACGTTATGGGTTTTTATGTGCGAAGCTCACTGGTAGGACGAAAATCGCTGTGTACCAGGCCTGTGGACGGATGCCATATATAAATGGGTTATTGCACATACTTTTTTGACTGCTTTCCCGTCTTCCTATTTGGTAGAAGAAAGATTCAGTGGCGTTGTGAATATCACCATTTAAAAAAAACAACAGAAAACGACTATAAGTGGGTGCTCGTTGAGATCTCCAGTTGCTACTCACAAACATTGAGTCGGCCATAAATACACTGATAAAATCTCATCACGTTAATCCAAGTTATTATTTGTTGTTAATTTAATTTTCTTCATCAAAATGTTGCTTTTTTAAATTGTAATATTTTCGCTAAGTATTTATGTAGTTTTTTTTTTTCGATTGGGGGTCCGTGGGGAAGTTTTGACTATAAAAGGTGTCCGTGGGTCGAAAAATTTTGGGAACCACTGGTTTAAAAGAAAAGGCTTTCCAGTTATTACTGAAGCTACTTCACTAAAAACATAAATAGACTGGAGTGCATTGAACGTAATATTTACTGGCAATACAATGAGTTTAAATTTAAGTCATGAAGTCAGTCTCACGTGTTCTGCCATTTATGATAATTTATCACATAAGTCTTTCGGTAAATGTACTGTTTCAAATAGACTGGACCCCCGGAAGAAGGTTTCTATATTGAGAGTCAAGATGTTTGTCACTCTATGATGAATGTAGGGCGATCTTTAGAATACTAAAATATTGTCTCCTCTTTCAGATAATTCACATAATTGTTGCTTATTCAGAACTACAGAATCGAGTTAAAAATAGACATTCAAATTTCCACAACCAATTAATAAATAAGAAATATATCATTGGATATAAATCATAATAACAATAATATTAATGCAAAGCATAATCCAAAAGTAAAATGCTCATACTAAATTCACTTTTATTACAATAATTACATACCATGCATTGTATGCTTTGCAGGACGCAAACAAATCTCAGGGTTCTAATCTTTTGAAAGCTCCTCCAATGTTACAAAGAAGTGCCTGTGCTGCTGGAAAGTTCAGCTGTTTTATTGAATAGGGAACAAACCAAAATATTAAATTTGAAATATACAACATTTCTTCAGGCACTTTGTTGTTTTCATTTATTGTGCTCTGTTTTGCAAAACTACACTTATGGAATATTTTAATAAGAAATAAGAATTTTCTAAAGGTAATAATTAATGAAAACTTCATACTCAAACAAAAATTGTCTACGACAACTTGTATTAATAATAATCAATTGTTACGTTTTTTTCACATGATCGAGGAACCAATGGACTATTTATTTACAGTCTTATATTAGTTGCTAGCAATCATTTTATTTAAAGGGATGCTGGCTGGATAGGGCCCCCGTTTGATTGCAGCCAGGGGCCCCGTGCAGTCTTAATCTCCCACTGCTCAAGATTTCCACGTTTTTTTTTTTTTTTTTTTTTTTTTTTAAATTGGAAAGGATCAGAGATCGGATGAAACAAGAACAACAATAAGTTGTAGACGAAAACAAAACAAAGTGTCAAGAAGTTTTTGTTCGAATTTTTTTACTTTATTAGATCCTGTCTGAAGTAAATGTCTTTTTAAATGTCAAATAAAGGCAATATTTCGAACTGAGGCAATTCTTTACCAAGTACGATGGAACACTCCCAGAACATCGTGTGAAAAAGAGGTTTTTAAAAAAAGTATCATCTTAAATTCAAACTAATCTCTTAGCAATTTTAAGAGATACAGATCGAGAAAAATCAACTTTCTTTAAAAACAAGATACCCAATAATGTTGCATTGTATTTGTTATAAAAGTTCTTCATATATTTCACATAATCACTAAACAAGTCCAGTTGTGGGTAATGTAACGATTGAAAATATAAAAAAAGTACACGTTGTCAGTGGCGTAGCTAGGGGGCGGTGGGGGCGGTCCGCCCCGGGCGGCACTCATTCAAAGGGCGGCATTTGTGGGCATTTGAAAATTTAAGCCATTTCCGCCCCCTTTCTTTTGAAGGGGGAAACACGGTGAAACAATAAGAATATAAAATTTCAGGTTTAATTAACGGATTCGTGCATTATTTCTTTTATTACATAGTGGTTGTTATAACTACCGCTAAACAATTAAAAATTTAAAATCGCCAAAAAAATGTAACGATTTGTTTGGAAAATTAAGCGGTACGCTTTTTAAAAAAACTACTCACAAAAAAAAACAAAAACAAACAAACAAACAAACAAACAATACATCACCGCTGGCCCGAAAATATGTCGCATTATTATCGCCATGACAGTTTTTGCGTAGAATTTCGACAATCACAGAATGATGCGCTAACAAGAACCTACATGACATGGTGGTTCAAATATTGTATTTAACTTGCAAGTTGTAAATTATATTACTGTTTGAGGTTCATAAAATTATTTTAAGGTGACTTATTAAAAATTAAATTTACTTTGTTTTTAGTGCATTAAAGTAGCACATATAGCTTGTGTTTTTTTATTAAAATACGGTTATTCATTAAAAATGGACGGTTATTCATTTCTCCGTTAATAAACACCACAATAACTGATAATTCCGAAAAAGATATACCGTACTCAAAATTTTCAAGCGTATTTCCAAATTTGACATCTGAAGTAACTAGTAAAATGAGATTAGATCCTGGAATTTTTGTCAGTTAAATGTAATCTTTTCTTTTCTATGGTATCTCAATTTATGGGAATCCGCCTTTTTTACATTAAAGCAAACTTCAAAATATGCAAACCCATTTCTTATCTTATATGTTACAGACGCTCCTTCTGTACAGAAGATTATTGCGTCCTATGTATTTCTATGTTTTGTGTTTAGTCCTGTTTTCTTACTAGAGTTTTAAATGAATATAAAGTGTTGGCTTTCCTGGTTTCTTCAGGCAACCCAATCCACGCCCGAATACCGGACGGAAAGAAAGAAAACTTTTATGTGTTTGTTCTTGCATATGAAATAAGAAAGGTGTTTTTAACTTTATGTCTATCTGAGGGTTGTATTAAGTTATCTTTGTGTTGTATTTCTAAATTAGAATTAATTGCCTTATGTATAGTTACTAATTTAATCTTGGTTCTTCTATCCTCTAGTGTTGCAAGGTTTAATGATTTAACTAATGGTGTTACTCTTGTCAGTTTTGAATATTCTCCAGTAATAAATTTGGCAGCTCTTTTTTGGATTTGTTCTATCTTATAAATATTTTATTTGGTGGATGGGTCCCATACAGAAGATGCATATTCTAGTATAGGTCTCACCAGGGTGAGGTAGCATTTTAGTTTTATATCTTTGTTACATTTGTAAAAGTTTGTAAAAGTTTCTTTTTATAAACCCTAGGTTTTGTTTGATTTTTTAATAACTTCATTGACATGGGGATTCCAAGATAGTTTTTCATTTATTATGACTCCTAAGTATTTTGCATCTTTAGTTTGGGTTAATTCTTTTCCATGAATGAAGTATTTTGAATTTATTTGTTTCTTTTTCTTTGTTACTCTTAGCAGTTTACATTTTTCTGGGTGGAAGGACATACTCCAGTTAGTTTCCCATTTTATTAATTCATCTAAGTCTTTTTGTAAAATTTTGCTATCTTGTTCTGACTTGATTGTTCTATAGATTATACAATTATCAGCAAATAACCTAACTTTTGTTCCTGTTGAGATACTGTTGGGTAAATCATGTATATAAATTAAAAATAGTAAGGGACCTAGGACAGTTCCTTGTGGAACTCCTGAGTTATCCTTTATCGGTATAGATTTAGATCCATTAATTATTACAGTTTGCTCCCTACCCAATAGCAAATCTTGGATCCAGTGATGTAAGGGACCTGAGATTCCAAAGTATTTAAGTTTTTTAAGTAAACTAAGGTGGTGAACTTTGTCAAATGCTTTTGAGAAGTCTAGTAATATTGTATCTATTTTATCTTTATTATCTAAGCCTTTTGATAGTTCATCTATCAGACCTATTAGTTGTGTTTCACATGATCTGATTCACATGATTGACTTAAGGCGCCGTCCATAAATGACTCTACGTGATTTCGGCTGATTTTTTACCCCCTGACCCCTCGTCACACTGCGTCACGAAACGAAAACTTAGACCCCTTCCTCAATGTGACGTGACAAAGATCCCCCCCCCCCATACAAGCGGTATTTTCTATTAGAAAATGAGCATGTTTAAAATCATTTTTTTGTGTGGGTCTTTTAAATATGTTTTTAATTTAAGGCTGCACTCTAATATCGTAACACGCATGAAACCACGTAAAACGTAATTGAATAAAGTGTCGATAATCATACATTTTAAGTAGAACTTTTATTTAAAGTTGCCCATTTTCAATGACGTCAAATGTGTAAACCCCCCCCCCCGTCCCCCCAAAAAAACCGGTGCGTGACGTCATTAATGGGCGGCCCCTAAAAGGGCGGCATATTTGAGACCGCCCCGGGCGGCAAAGGCTCTATCTACGCCACTGCACGTTGTAGAATTTTAAAAATTTTTCATTGAAGTAAAGGTGAATCTGCATACGACATTTCTGAAATGATTTTAATAAATGGCGATCTTTAGATGATGACTGCAGAGGCCCAACACGAGTTAATACTTTTTTATCGTGCCTGAAAAGTATACATGCGTTTAAGAAAGGCGCAATAACATAAAATCTCGCTCAAACAGTTCATTAAATCCAAGTTGTTTACATGATACTCCAACTGAAACAAATTATCTATTTTATTACTCTAGAACGTTGTTACGCATTCTTATTCATGCCCATACACTGTTTTGAATATCTATTTAATTTTAAGAGCAAGGCATTAAAAAAGAATTTAGTATACAAAATAGTGAATATACCATAGAGCCATTTTGAGACTATTTGGAAAGCTATAGAAAAACTTACAGAGGCAGAAAAAAAAAGCTCGCCAGACCAACAGACGCAGGAGCTTTGCTAGTCTCAATGAAACTTTTATTTTCGAAACTATATCTAAAATACCCTAAATTATTTTAAAATGTATAGTGCCAGAAAAAATGCTAAGCAGATGATGCTCCCAGAGTATTTACTTGAATACTTAAAGGATGCTTTGACATTTGATACACTTTTATGTGGAGAACTCATCCCTTTAATCGAATCTTCAAGTCAAAGTGCCAGAGAGCAAACATTTGGTGATCCAAAATATGTATCCATTTTATTTAGAAAAACAGTTGAGAAGAAATTTCTATTATTCATCAGACGAGATTACTGTAGAAATTTATGTGAGATTTTGGGAGGTATGTATAATTTAGAAAACAGATTCAATTTCGTACATCAGAAAATCTGCTCGACTTGGTAATGTTGCCTTTAAATGACATTGTCAAGCAAAGACCATTTAACCCCGCGGTTAAAAAACAGATTAATGAATTCAAGACCAGTTGATTTATTAAAATTTATAAAATATTAAGGCTCGAAGTTACCTGGCCTAAAATAATATAATTAATTTGAACATTGCTTACAATTGTCTTTAGTAAAGCAAGGTTTTAAAATAGCTTTTTAAAAAATTAAGTTATTGAAAAATTAAATGCGATCAATGTCTAATCTATTGCTATTTCAATTTGGCCATCGAGCATAGCAAGCCTGAAAATATTGATACACGAAAGATTGGCCCATCAGGAAAAACATACAACTTCAATTCTATTTTAAAAAATGAAGCTTTTCTTTTGATCTGTAACATATAAATTTATAGTGTCATTATTATTTTAAAATAAAAACTATCTTTACTTTACAGCGTAAAAAAAAAATTCGGGTGGGGGTGGGGGCGGAAAATTTTGGTTCTGCCACGGGCGTCACATACCCACGCTACGCCTCTGCTTGATGTAGACGCAATTTTAGATTGCTCCTACGTTTATCCATACCTTTTTAAATTATATTTCAGTTTACCCCTCTAACTCTAGGCCTTCGAAAATCAAATTTGGCAATGACATACAATAATTTGACTGACATGTGGCTAATAGCTTAGGGACTCGTCAAGTCTAAATTACGGCCCTGTTTGAGGTGGATCGGCAGGGCGTCTATCAGCACACACAACAGGCATCAACTAAATAACCTAAAACTTTTCGTCCCATCTTAGTTTCTGCTCTGTAACATCACATTCATAGACGCTGGGAGGGGGGGGACAAGGGTTGTTAGATTTGTTATCAAAAGTGGCTTCAACAATATTTGTTCTGTTAGCATGGGCCTCACCACACATATACGAAAGAGTAAAGTCCTCAAGAAAATACCACCGGTATATCACCGATCATGCTTTAAAGAGAAGCATTTTAGGAGGTTGACAGTTTTGTTTAACTTGGCAGCGTGGAAGATAAAGCAGGTTGTACAGACGCTGATGTGAAAAAAAAGATTGGAAAGGCAAGACCAGCCTTCCAACATCTCCAGAATATTTGGGTCTCTAAAACTTAAACAGCAAGTTAAAAGTAAGGATTTTAAACGCCATGTTGAAACCTTTGCTGCAAATAGAATAAGCAAGGACAATATGTGACTCAGTATGAGTGGCCCCAATTTTTAAAAAATCTTTTATGAATAAAATTTAAGAAGTGTACTTTAAAAAAAAAAAAAGACAATGAATGAAATCGTAAAGATTAATTTTCAAAAATATTTTCTGTTAAAAAAAAAAAAAAGAAAGCATGCTGCTATGTGTTTCTCAAAGTGGTGAACCGCGGACGGGTGCCGGTCCGTGGGCCATCTGCCGTCGGTCCGCAGAAGTTACCATGAGAGGACCCAAAAATCTAATTATAATCCACTGTTTTCAGCCAAAAATACTAACCATTTAGAAAATTTAAATTTTTGTCACTAAGCACATGAAATGAAACAAATAAAATAAATAACATTTCAGTACTGGGAAAATAGTGCACCGGTCCCTGGTGCAATGGAAAAGTTGCTGCCGGTCCGCCACACTAAAAAATTTAAGAAAAACTGCTCTATAACGTTTTGATTGTGTTTTAAGTTTTCAATCAACTGTGATGCACCATCGTCTCGCGAGACGGAAGGATGCCGGATGTGTTTTAAGTTTTCAATAGTCAATAGCATTTACCTCTCACTCACCTCTTTGATTAATTAATTTTCTGGTTTATCCTAAACGTGTCACTTTAGATCTTACTAAAATTGTACGTGTAATCTAGAAAGGTCGCTTTTAGTTCTTACTGTAATTGTATGTGTATGATATAAATTTCCTCTTTCAGTTTCTGTAGCAATCATTGAGTTTTCCTTGAATGATGTGAAATTAGATATAATCATTTAATGATATTTTGGACAGCTTCTAAAAATCCAAAAATATATTTTCCAGTATTAATGAAGTAATAAAGGTAGTCGAGGGGCAGGTGCGCCAAAAATCTCTGCTATGGCATGGTTTAAAATCCACGGGAAGAGAAAAATCCAGAATTTTGATGTTAGCTAAAGTAACGGGGTTGTATTATCTTTTCCACATGGAAAAATCTGATATATTGACTTTTATTACTTTTATAAAATAAAATGACGATGCTCTTTGATTCGTTGTTTTCTGTGCATTTTTTGAGACTTGAATGTTTTTATTCGTCTCTTTTTCTTTTTTTAAAAAATCAGTTGATACGGTGACATCAGGGTGAACGGAAAGCTGTTTAAAATATTTGCAAATCAGGGGCGGATCAAAATTGCAAGGGGCCCCTGGCTGCAATTCCACATGGGGACTAGTCCAGCCACCATTATTATACAATTTAAAAAGTTTGGGGCACTTAAATCATAGGGGGCCCTGGCTTTAGCCCCAATCAGCACATCCTTAATCCGCAATAGTTTCAAAGGAATAATACATTTACATTATACACATCCAATATTGTTTTCTGATTTACTCGAGAAAACTAACAATTCACAATATATTTGAAGGGGGGAAAAAAGAAAGATGCTTTATTATTTTGTTTTAGTAAAGTCTCTTTTTATTTATGTATTTTTAATACAAAAATGCACACACATATAAACAAACAAATTACATTAATTATTTAAATTTATTAGCATTTGTAATTATAAATATTAAAGAAGATAATAACAGACATTAATAGTTGAAAACTGAGATTCCTCACTGCACAAATGTGTTCATGTGTATTATGAAGGATTTATGCACTTATTTATTTTTATTTTTGCAAAACAGAAAATGATTTCCTTTACATTATTATTTACACGAGAAACAGAGATGTGAAGCAGATACCGAGGTGCAGCAGAGTATCAGATGTGACAGTGGTCAAACTGTGAGAAAAGGCAAATGTTATGGGCTTTTTATTTAGAAAATAACCTTTATTTAAACAGGAGGAAGTGGAAGGGGAATACTGGTGTCACTCATGACCAGATGAGACACCACTGACCTGACCATACTCAATGACAACATACATCAACACTTTAAAAAAAAATCATGTTAAGCCTGGTCCCTATTGGAACTCAGGACGTGTTAGCGCATTTTCGTATTATGTATCAGTACTTATGTTAGATATCAGCATTATGTAGTTATCAGTAATTGTGTTTAGATTTTAGACATATTTTTATGAATTTTCTTGTGTAATGAATATACCTGACATTTTTTTAATTTAAAAGTCATTTCTTTACATTTAAAAAAAAATTATTTTCTCTATAATCTAACTACAAGTCACCACAAATGATGACGTAAAACTCTCTAAACTTTTACACATATTCTAATGACGTCAACTAAAAGAAAAACTAATTCTTTTGCACGCTTTCACAACACTCTTCAATGCTTGAAAAGCTATGTATTCGACTTCCGGCAATGGCGGCCGTTCCCTGCACTAGTGTTACCTCTCGATTCGAAATATTTTTTGGTAGTTTCAACGGGGTTTTTTAACGGATCGAGTAACTGAGTGTTGATGCACAAATGGCAGGTCAGGACATACAAAAAACATATATACCTCATGGGTCTAGGACTTATGGATGCTGAGATCAAGGGTGATGACAGACGGACGGACGGACAAAACGGGTGCAATAGCGCATTCGACTTCTCGAAAATGCGCTAAAAATTAAAGATGAAGACACATTTGTAATATAATATTTACAAAATATGTCGCCAAATGTGAATTGAGTAATTTACAAAGTTTACTAAGAGTCGCGTTATTGTAGCAACTTTATTATAGAGGTTGAAAAAATATTGTTCATTTCCTTTTTACATCCACAAAATTGAAATAAGTCTATTTTATTTTATGTAGTGAAGAAAATGGTGGGTGAGACTGCAATCCAGGCTTATAAAAAAAAGTAAATGGAAAAGACGTAAACAGGGTAAGGGTTAGCGTGACAGGGCGTTACAAAACAGCGAATACTTCGGCAAAGAGCCTTCCTCAACGAACAAACTACACAATTAAACGAATATGAAAAATAAGAACTTAGCCGCGGTGAAATCTAGAGTCAATGAAGTCTTTCATTTACTTTTTTATTTGATGTAACAGTTTGAATGAGGCGAGAGAAGAAGGAATTAAAAATGATAAAAAATAAAAATGGATAAAATTCTGAGAAATGATTTTATAAATTATATGTAAATAGTGATGTAGACATTTCTTATCAAACACTAATCAATGGTTTGATCATGTGGGGGTAGAAATTCTATACCAATCAATGACATATTGCAAGTCTGCGTCTTTAACACTATATTCAAGGTTTTTTTAATTTTATTTATTTTTTTTTTTTTATGGAAGCTTTAGCTGAGCAAGATGGTTATTCATAACATTTAGTTTCTCTCCAGCTTACAGAATAAAATGGTGCCTAAGTACAGGGTAGAGCCTCAAAAATTAATCATAGTTGAATATAGTCTCCAATGTGTCATGTACTCAGTATATTTTAGGTGTAATTATTATTTGTATACATGTCCCTGTTAATTGAGAAAGACATGACATATTTGGAAATTGAAATGTTAAATAAAGCAAAGAAGAAAGAGCAGGGTTTCCCATAGAGGATTTTTAATGAGGAAATTAATGATTTATTAATCGATTAATCATTTTAAAAAACCTTAATCTATTAAAAAATTTCATTCATTTCAAATTTAAGAAAATATTTTATATTTTCTCCAATTTATTAATAATTTATTAAAACTTTTCTCCAATTTATTAATAATTTATTTTTATTTTTACTTACACACTTTTCACTCGTATTATTATTATTTTTTAGATCACCATACGTAGACATAAAAGATTTTCTTCCTTAATTCTTGCATAGCAGAAAGAATTTGCTGTGTTGTGTCACTAACTTTGTGAGCCATGGAACTACCGCGACTTAATCAATTTTGTGATATAATGAATGGCTCCTTAACGGGATCTTTATATGCATTATAATTAATAAAACATAAATCGATTACATTTTTTCCCGATTAATCAGAATATTTTTTTAATATCAGTACTAGACCTAATATGCTTATATATACATGGTGGGACATCACTAAGTGCTGGTATGTCAACGTCAAGTTGGCTTCCTTTCATATGAAACATCAGATGGTCTTGGATCTAGCCAGGTCCTGATAATTGTCACAGATGGTCTTGGATCTAGCCAATTTCCCTCCTATGCTATAGTACAGAGCACCCATGGTGTACAAAAATACACGGCATGTAACAGGTGACTAATGGGACAAAAAACAAAATGCTCATAATGGATTCAACTTTAGTTTGAACTATTTGAATATAACAAGCATCAGTCTAGAGAGTTAAACTATTTGAATATAACAAGCATCAGTCTAGAGAGTTAAACTATTTTAATATAATAAATTTATTTTATCCAGAATGAAATTACATCTCCCCCCTTCCCCCACTTTTCTATGATGTGGTTAGACTTGGCTGCCTAACAGTTAGTACATACTATGTCATCTATGGTTTCACTATTCACATCTTAACTCTGGTTCACTAGGCCTTACACAGAAAACAGTGAGTTGAGAGTGAAGCTGTGTGACAGATAAGGTAAGGGTAACTACCAAGGTATTTGTTTTTTTTATGAAATATTCTCACTAAAAAGGGTTTAATTTTATAAAGAATTAATAAATGCATCACTGAAAACAGGAAACAATTAAATATATCCAGTGATGAAGACCCTGTGCAGTTTGGTTCTGCCACACTGATGCCATATCATTTTTCTTAATAACCTTTTAAATTTGCTTTGAAAAAAATGAGTTTGATTGTGGATATACTTTTGGATGTTCACCTTCATAAGCATATTTTCAACATCTCCCCTTTCCAAACCTGTTGGCTTGTTATAAAATATTAAAAACTGGACTCCCATTGAAACTAGTTAAAAATCAATAATTAGGTCAATCTATTTTTAACTCAATCTATTTTTGTGCCATTTAAAGTCAACCTTCTCCAAGACAAGTAGCAGTTGTACTAGAGACAATGACATGACATATTGCTGCTTGACATGCAATATTGAAGCTAATTGATTTAAGTAAAATTGAGTATAAATGAGAATATAAATCTTATACTATTGTGTCTACATTAAAATTGATTTAAATTCAGCTCCCATGTAAATTTTGCACTTTTCTATTTTCTGACATTGAAAATAATCCCATCAAGCATAAGTAAACTGTCATTTTTTCCAAGACTTGCCACCAAGCAGAAATATGTTTTATTACAACCAAGTTTGGCAAGGAATCAAAATAAAGAGCTTTTTCTCCTTTGAGCTCAGCTGTTTTATTAAGCTTGGACAAGCTTTCAAAAGATACCTCTCCATTTTTTATTGCATTTAATTAAATCATGTTAACATTATAAACAAACAAAAATAAGAAAACAAAACAAAAAAAACACTAATAAAAAGTTATATTTTGTATTTCAAAAAAAAAAAGGAAATAGTAAAAATCTTCCATTCCTGTCAGTTACAGCCAAGTCATTTAGTAAAAAGCATAAAGTATTCAATGAAACATACAATCAAACTTAAACATAAGGTTAACAGAAACACTAGTGTTGTTCTCCCAGTCAACAAAGGTCTGATATAGCACAATTTCAATCTCAGATAGAAAATAAGGGATCCAACAAAATAAAATGCATACATTTTATTTTTTTTTTAAAATACAATAGATTTTACTGAAAAAACATGTAAATATATTATGAATCAAACTGAAAGATTTTCTTTGAGAGCTTAAAATACTAAGCTGTAATAAAATCAAATTATTAAAAAAAAAACAAAAAAAAAAAAAAAAGACAGATTTCACTAAAAGCATTGCAATATTTTTTTTTCTTTTACTGGCAATAAAAAAATTATCTGTAATATCATTAGTGAGCATTAAATTTTATTTTAGTTTATTTTTAAATTATTAGTTGAAACATTTTGTACATCAAAGTGTTTCACTGAACTCATTCTGATCCAATAAATATCTAGCTTCATGGTAACATATTAAGTTCCTCAGAAATTTGTAAAATCTTATAATTAAATAAAAAGAGATGCTCAAGTTAAGATTATACAGGAAGATTTGATTTTTATCAAGTACACTTAATATTTATTATAACAGAAAAACTCTGAAAAGATTAAGCAGACTTGGTGAGTCAAGTAATTCTCTAACCTTGTAATAGTCACAGAAGTAGATGTTTTGCCGCTAGAAAATATACCCATCACATAACATCACTAGCTAAAATGTCATGAAAAAATATAAGGGATAAAGTATATCAAGTCTTGGAGGGAAGAAAACAGCAAGACAACAAATTCTTCCTCCATGAAAATTGACCATTTTTTACTCTTAAAAAATCACATAGCATTTTTAGTGTTGCGTGGGTATATATATATAATATAATTATGAGTAATATTAAGTATTTTATTCAAATATGTGCAGTTAGACAGACCTGAAAACATGGCACAATTACAATGTTTCAATCAAATGCAACAAATGTCAAGATTTTCTTTTTTTTTTTTTTAAATGAAAAGCAAATCAACAAAAAAGGACAATTTAATATTTAGCTTATCACTACAACTGAAAAAAAATCCCTCTCTTTAAAATTAAATATATTTTTTAACAAAGCAATTGACTAATATAAATAAGTTTATCCACAATCAATCTCTTGATGCAAGTATAAGCCATATTCTCCTTACTCCACTATTAGTACTTGTATTTACATATGGACAGTAATTAAATAAAAATAGACATTTTAAAAATTCCATACACAAGTCATGGGGTAAGGGGAACAAAACACATTCTTAAATAATGCCCTACAACTACAACAAAACAAAATCTCACATTTTATGAATAACTGTGTTTTGTTGATGTTGTAGATTGAATTCTTTTCTGTGGGATGAAATACATCAATGATCAAGTCCATTCATATCAGAGGACAGTTCAATTTAAGGTCAAGGGTCATCAAATTAAAGCCATTATTTTATTAAGCACACACAAACAAAAAAGAGTTTTTCAATGTTTCTCTTTATAAAAATCAGGAAGCACCAACATGGCAGCTTTGATTTTTTTTTCTTCATTTTCTTTATCAATAAAAGTGATATAAATTCTAGAGTGACAATTACATCTTGCTGCTGCTAACAACTCCTTATATCTTGATGTCATGGAGTTTTGTTTCCTGAAAACAATTCATTTTGATTGAAATAAATCCATTAGTTATTAAATTTTCATATGTAACTATTGCTTTTAAGCTAGTAATCACTTCAAGAAAATCTTGTTAATATATCCAATGTACATATCATTTGATGTTGAATTTCAATATACTTAACATGCCTGTAGTGCCATTTTTATTTATTTTTGTACAATCCTCTGACCTTTGATGATTTGACAAAAATGCCTCAAAACAGCTGACAATTAAAGAAAAGCAAGAAACAATCAAGAAAAAATCACAACCGGAGTTTGTTACCTAAATTACTACCAATATAGATAAAAGCTGGTTTTTTTTTTCAAGACACATTTCTCAATTCAGTTATTCTAAATGAATGCCCTGGATGTTTATTGTATTGTTTAGCAATCTTGTTAAAGTAATGTGTATCTTAATCCAAGCCAAAACATTATAAACATAATACTCTGTCTTCTGAACATTAAAAGTTCAGGTTTTAAATAAATACAGCAGCAAATAAATCTAGCTAATTTTCATATTGTAAGGAAGTAAAACATTTCCTTACAAAACTATTTTATGAATCAAAACATGTCAAGATATATATTTACTATTAAAAAAAACTACCTTGCAACAAAAATATATGAAAGTTTTCTTTTTGCATCTTGGCAAACATATACAAATATTTTGCATTTATATTTCTACTACATAAGCTGTGTTACTACACTGCCTTTAATTCTTTTGCTAAGGTTAGCCAAGGTAATTTGAATTATTTAGCTATATATTTTGCCTTTTCTTATGAGCAATTTCAACTTGCATAAGCCACTAAAATTTCTATTGAGTATGATATTTTTCTATTTGAAAAGGCTTACAGTGGTTTGGCTATGGGCAACAGAGTATATGTTCTTTAATATATTTTTATATTTAACATACTTGAATTCTGAATAGGGAGAAACCATTAATAAAGTATATATATATGTATATATTATTTATATATATATATAGCATTCTTACATTAGATAGTTGTAATATATATAATTTACAGGCATGTAATTAGATCATCTGGTAAGAAATGTTCAAAACTGTATAAAACAACGTAAAAATGTACATTAGAACATACTTTGACAGTTGCCAACATAAAAAAGAAAAAAACTATTCAAATAATTCTTTAGGTAAATCATATCAACAGGCTTGAAATTAGTTTTTAAAATTATGATATATTTATAGAAAGATGTGAGTGCCTGTATGTGTGTATATAAATATATAAAACATATACATACATACTTGTATATATTTTTATATATACATACACACATAAACTTTTTTTATGTGTAGGTGTGTAAATATGTATGTATGAGTGAGTGTGTGTGTGTGTGTACATATGTGTATGTTTGTATACATTTATTTAAAGAATAATTGCACACTTATATTACACTGAATTATCATTACTTTTTTGTTATAATATACATTATCAACAATCATTTATCCTGGCATAATGAAGAAATATATTATTATTTTGAAATATCTGCACACATGTTAAAAATATGGTTTAGTCTGTAACGTTGCATATTTCATGTGGATCTTGCCCATTGCTCAGATCACAGGAGAAATGATGGAGATGTGATGTGGTGAAACATGAGCTGTGAGTCATAGCTTCATTGCTTATTTCATTCAAACATTTTCTGCTAAAATAAAAACCACAAACAAATTGTAATTTCTCATTTAAAAATTGCACCTTCTTATCAGTTTAGTGGTATTATACAATTCCATGTCCTTTTTCTATTTTATTTTTTTTTTTAAAAAGAGTGAGAGAGACCAAATAAATGTTGTGAAAGTTTGCACACCAGTTTGTTTATTTTTGCACATGGACCAATGAACCTCAGAGGGAACATTGGTGGCCACTATGAGTTTCCATACAGCTAGGATTTTAAAAAGAGGAATTGTGATCAATGACTTCTGCTGCATGTAGTTCACACTTTCATGACAAGATATTATGCAGTGAATCCCTGAACATTAAAATGCTCTTGAAAATCTCAACAGTCTTGGATTGTGAGATGCAATGTTGATTAAAAATAATAATATGAAATTGATGGGATTGAGCCAAATCACTTTTAAAAATTCCAATCTACAATTATTAATTGAATTTTTTATAATTTTTCAACACACTAACAACCCATTTAAAATCTGATACTGTTTTATAACCTTCTGTGTTCTTATCTTCTTATCTATCTTAGATATACAGACGCTCCTTCTATGTAGAAGATAATTGAGTCCACAGACCATGAGAGATGATCTGTTGGCAAGTGATGTAGCGGTCACAGGCCACGGCTATAGGGGTTCCACGCATTACCCCAGCCGCCTAACTATTGTCTAGTTAGGTACCCATTCGGAGCTGGGTGACTCGGGGACTCCTCAGGCCCGAGAACAAATCCTCACTTTCGTGTGGATTCGAACTCGTGACCATCAGTATGACAGTCGAGAGCGCTACCTCTCGACCACCACGTCCCACGTATGATTGTGCTTCAGATTTTAAAAATGTTTAAAGTAAAGAAAATATTAATTAAAGATCACCCACATCACAATTAAATTAAACACTAAGCTTAGTCACAATAAAGTCATGTGTTTATCACTGTGTCAAGCAGTACCACAAACAAGATGATTGTGATATTAAAAACATATACAAAACCATTTCCCCATAGAAGAGTATCAGGTTTTTTTTTTTTTTTAAAAGATATCTTTAACAGAAGAGAAGCTTGAATTTGTGGTCAATGTTAAACACAGTAGCTGAGTGAACCATAATTGAATTATTAACTTATTTAGTTCCCTGACAGAGTGTATTTTTCTTTCTATTATTAAAGGATAGAAGTAGAAAAATGCCTACATATGTATAAGCAGAAACACATCATTTACTCAAGCATCAAGAGCATGTTACAGAGGGGCAAGATCCAATGTTTGAAAATAGTTCACAAGGGGAATAGACAAAATGCTTTTAAAAAATAAATCATCGAATTATATGATTATATATTATGGTGCTTATTCGCCTCATTTTTATTAAATAATAGTTCTCAAATTGGTATGTGCAGAGGCAGATCCCTGAAACATGTGTAAGTATTGTCGGTGTGTTTGAGGCAGTCTTGCACTTTGTTTTGAGAGCCATTCACAGAAGTGTAAATAGTTCATCACATGATTCTTCATGAATAACAAAAACACAGCTGCATTAGGAGGAAGAGATACATGAAGGCATTATGTGTGTGCTTTTAGATGATATTACATCATTTGTTTTTTTGTTTAGTTTTACAACCATGTATCTTCATAGAGGTTTGTGCTGTACCACTGGTCACCTAGTTTTACAACCATGTATCTTCAGAGGTTTGTGCTGTGCCACTGGTTACTTCAGAAAATAAAGAACTGACAGTTTTTTTGTGTCCAAATTTTGTCTTGACCACAATCTTGCACGTCTTGTAAGTATTCTCATCAAATTATTTGTTGTTACAGTCAGTCCCCTCAGATTTAGAAATACACAAGACTATATTCTCCATTATTCAACTCACAGACCCGTAGCGTAGCACACGTTTTTAAATATGAGACATACGGCGAAAGTTATCCTTTTTAAAAAAAATATTCCTTAGAGTTTCGTAAAAAGGAAATACGTCCCAATCATGTTTCGAAATCCAATATTCCCTCAAGAATCTGGTTACGTAAACTGAACACTTGACAGACACAAACAAACCCCAAGATATGGGTGAATACTGTTTTTGAAACAAAATCTTGTGTCGAAGTTGACACGTGCAATGCAATGTTCTAACGTGATCCAGATTAATTCCCTCAATCCCCATGGCATGTCTGGAAGTCCAACTTTCAGCCGATTCATTAAAAAAAATGTCATAAGCTCCAGTTATTGATGCCAGTCAGCCAGATAACTGAAAACTTGTTTCTTTCTCCCTACATCTGTCAGTTGTAACACAAGAAGATTGAAATGATAAAAGGTGTAATGACTGGGGCTAAGATGAAGGTGCGTTGGAAGAAGGCGATTCTGACATTGTCCTCAATGTTGTGTAAACATTATCTGCACGGGCCAACCGCTCGAAAAATGGGATCAAATCCAAGAGTTCTGTATCATTCATTTCGTCAAACCAAGAAGTAACAGCTACCTGTTGACATGAACCAAAGAATTAAAGATTAGAAAAACATTTACATACTCTAAAATCACATCAGCAATTTTTAATGACTTTCCTCTACTTGGTAATTTCTCTTGAGGGAGGCTAGTAGGCATGTTAACGTTGTTTAAATCTTTGTTAGCACCTTTCTCTACGTGCTGTGATACCAAAGCCAAATTTATGTGGTTCACAGTGCTTACTTCCATGCGTGAAAGAGAAAAAATTATTTTGTTTCTGCCTGCGTAAAGTTCGCTTTAACAGGGAAATTTAAAACCCTTAACTGTTTTAAAAAGTGATTAATTTTTCCTATACTATAATTAGACGATCACAATTTTTATTTAAAAAATAGACAAATAAAAACATGACAAACTTTTGAAAGTTTTAGCAGAAAATATTTTCAAATAGAATACATAAAAGTAAACTATTTTACGTTTTCATTCTAATCTTTGGCTAATTACTGCATCTACAACTCTGCTTTCTGTGCATAATGGATTATAAGATACTACCGCTGACCCATTATTTATCTCAAGACATGCACATTGGGGTTAGCTACCTGTCCCCACCCTAGCCTGCTAACCATAAACTGATAGGCCGATTCTTATGCCGGGCATTCGTCATGCTTATTTTCATACGTCTTGTGCTTTTCCTGGTGAATTATATAAATAAATTTTTAATTTCCTACCTTTTTTTTTAGCATTCTTGTTGCATGTATTTTTTAAAAAGAGTATTACATATATTTTTTTCAAATTATCATCTATTATTCATGGGGACAGAAAAAAAGGAGCCATAGATAAGAATTTTTTTTTTTTAATTTATAAAGCTTCAAGCACCATTTTATAATTGAGATAAAAAATCCAGTGTGTTTAGAACTTCAAGTAACTAAAAATAAACTTGAAGTTTCTTAGCTCTCTCCCCATCATCCATCCTCCTAAGCCTGGGTATGCATGCCTTTGATCAGTTTATGAAATAGGATTTTAATAGGCCGCCACCTGAACACCTGTCATTCTTTCTATGTTTCCTGGCCAGCCTTTCATTTCTGTGCACCTAATGTAGTATCCTGGATCATTGCAGATCATTCCACGTAATGACATATTCTTCATCCATAGTGAAACTTTTTTCCAAGTTAAATTTCTAGAAAACATTTTTTCTCCTTCGGGTATGCAATTTCTGGTAGGCTCGTATATTTTCTTTCTCTAATGAAAGAACCTAGATATTTGAATTGATGTACTTTTTTCAAAACTCCATCTTTCTCTCTTACCTAATCATTTACAGTTACTTGTTGTTTAGTGTTAACTTTAAGCCCTGTTTGTAATGATGTGTCTTCAAATTGAATAAAAAGCTTTTGGTATGTCTTTACCCCATTTCCATTATAGATCAATGCACACAGCATTAGCAAGAAATATATTTGATTTTCATCACCTTGCAATAAAACATAAAATTTAGTTTTCAAGTTTTTACACCTCAGCAAAAATCAAATGAAAGTTTAAATAGAAATATTTCTGCAGTACTTACAGCATTATCTGGATGGAAGATATAAGATGCTGGTGAATTGTCAATAATAACAACCTGGTTCAAATCTCGACCTAACCGACTTAGGTCCTGAAAGAGATTTAATTTTTGAGTTGATGAGAGCTGATCTTTAATAAACAACTGTTGTATTGAGTATTATGATAAAGCAATAAGTTATCAGTTTATTCTAAATTGAATGATGATCTTTAGAAATGTGTAAGTGAGCAATTTTGTTACTAAATGCTAAACTCATAAGATGCAAATAGTTGGTAGGTTCAAGTAGAAATTTATGTAAATCTCAATCATTCAATCTTACTTTGACATAATTTCCCCTATGAAAGACACATGATTCCCTGAAAAGGCGACATCGGAAAACGTTCCATTTATCCAGCAAATCTGCCACAGGGTCTGCATACTGGATAAGAAAAAAATCAGTCCTCAGAAACAAGCAATGACGATCTAAATTAAAATACAACCGAATATTGTGAAATTACTATAGCTAATTTATTTAATTATACATCTGCAAATCTTAAGTTAATGTATAAAATGGAGAAAAACCTTGGCAAGACTTGCTGTGAAAAGTACACATTCGAAAAGTTCTCCCATTCTCTGCAAAAACTCATCCACATGTGGGCGCTTCAACACATACACCTAGACGTGTGTTTTTGAAAAAGTTAAATTATTTGAAAACAAGAAAGCATTGTATGACAAGAAGTAAAAATAACTATAACTTTATCAAGGCAAAAACATTTATTTTTTCAACCATATCCACGGCTATGTCTAGTTCAAAACAAATCAATCAAATCTACTCTATTTAGGTATATTAAATATCATTCACAAATCATTTGAAAATAGTAAAGATCTAAAAAAAAATTATTAAACTAACACAGGGCACAAAAGCTGTGTGCAAGTTATAAGAACTACAATGTGAGACTAGCAAATTAATTAAGGGATCCAACTATGAGTACAAAACAAGTTCCCACCTGAACCAAGTGAGACCCACTGAGATCACAGCAATAAGTCCCCACCTGAACCAAGTGAGACCCATTTAGATCACAGCAACAAGTCCCCACCTGAACCAAGTGAGACCCACTGAGATCAAGTCCCCACCTGAGCCAAGTGAGACCCACTGAGATCAAGTCCCCACCTGAACAAAGTGAGACCCACTGAGATCACAGCAACAAGTCCCCACCTGAACCAAGTGAGACCCACTGAGATCAAAGCAACCATTCCCCACCGTAACCAAGTGAGACCCACTAAGATCACAGCAACAAGTCCCCACCTGAACCAAGTGAGACCCACTAAGATCATAGCAACAAGTCCCCACCTGAACCAAGTGAGACCCACTAAGATCACAGCAACAAGTCCCCACAGTAACCAAGTGAGACCCACTGAGATCACAGCAACAATTCCCCACCGTAACCAAGTGAGACCCACTGAGATCATAGCAACAAGTCCCCACCTGAACCAAGTGAGACCCACTAAGATCACAGAAACAAGTCCCCACCTGAACAAAATGAGACCCACTGAGATCACAGCAACAAGTCCCCACCTGAACCAAGTGAGACCCACTGAGATCACAGCAATAAGTCCCAACCAGAACCAAGTGAGACCCACTGAGATCAAGTCCCCACCTGAACAAAATGAGACCCACTGAGATCACAGAAACAAGTCCCCACCTGAACAAAATGAGACCCACTGAGATCACAGCAACAAGTCCCCACCTGAACCAAGTGGGACCCACGGAGATCACAGCAACAAGTGCCAAACAGTAATGACAACATACCTGATGAACCGTTCCATCAATTTCCACTGGGACAATAAAATCAGCATTGTTAATGGGCTGTTGAAAATAGATGGGAATCAATTAACATCAATGCACTTGGATATAAACACAACAAATCATTAGCTATTATGTTGCAATAATATCCAAAGTCATTTCTCATTCTAGTAACAGACATTATTTTTTTCCTCATCCAAATATATTGTTGTACATAATTAAGAACTAGGCCGGGTCTCCTTTCTTTGACTACATATTTCTGCTATATCTTATTAATACTTTACATTAAATGAACCACATTCAAAAGTCTCATCCAAACAACATGTTATTCAATGTTATACTTACCAATGAACTATGTACAAGGGTCTAGTCCAATCAACATGTTACAACTTACCTTAATTAAATTAACTATGTACAAGGGTCTCATCCAATCAAATGTTACAACTTATTTTAAATGAACTATGTACAAGGGTCTAGTCCAATCAACATGTTACAACTTACTTTAAATGAACTATGTACAAGGGTCTTGTCCAATCAAATGTTACAACTTACCTTAAATGAACTATGTACAAGGGTCTCATCCAAGTCTATAACTATACATTTCTTGTTCATGTCCTGATGCCTAACTGTAGGCAAGAGGTACTTGTCAGATGGCTGAGGAACAATAGATCAATGATTATTTCATGTGAATATTGAATAGCAAATCATTACAAAAACAAGACATATTGAATCTATAGAGCAGCAACTAACGTGGAAATATAAACAAAATACAGAAAATCATAGCAGTTGTAAGACATTATTAGCCATTTCTACATCTTCTGGTATTTTAATCTTGTTAAACTGTCAAAATTTTTAGGTTATTGAAGAAATAAATAAGCACAAATAGAATGAATTAGTAATTCACTGTTTACTTTGTAATCTGCATTTGTGTGCTCAAAAGATTTTATGCTAATTAAACAATAATGAAAAATTCACATAAAAGTACATGAATTGTTGAGCGAGTTTGATAAGCCTTAAAATATCTTTTGAAAATTTAAATTATATAAAAGTTAAATATCCTTATTCAAGTAGCAGAGTGATTTATTTGAATCCTTTTTTAAAAATTGGAAATGTTTAGAAAATAATAATCAGGCAATCCCTTAACAAGTGAAGCTTGCGTATCAAAATCTTTCAATACAACCATCTATCTAAGAAAGGCCAATGGCACAATCAAGATCATGTAGTACATCAAAGTGCCATTACCCTGGAGTTACAGTTTTCCTCTTGAACGGGAGGCTGACAGCTGATCTGAGCATTGTTGTTGTTGTTGTTGCTGTTATTTGTCTTGCGGAAACAGCAGAGAATGGAGGCAATGACACCACGGTTTCTGGGCTTCTTAGCGACTGTAGCCGGCGCCGCCGAGCCTGTAAAGAGATAGAAGTAAAGCTATCAAATGAAAAATGCCAACATCTGTGCATTGAAAAGGCTATTCAGAATTTGAAACTTTCATAAACTTTCATTAGCATCTTGCTGAACATACATTTTAAAAAATGCAATTAACCACACATGCCAATGGCTGATGAGAATCATTACTTGTCTGTCAATACGTAATCAAAACTTCTAAGCTATTATCACAAACCCTTGGCATTAGAACAACAAACAAAAAACACATTAATTTCCATAATCCCCATCAGCTGACAATTGACAAGAAGTCTACATCACTGAGGATGTTCTACCATTGATTGTGGTTCTACCAGCCTTCTCAAAATAAATAGTGGATGGTCCGGGTATAGTGAGCACATCACAAGACACATCTTCAAAGTCTATGAACAGCATTATTTGTGGTGATACTAACAGTGACCACTGGTTGATTTGAGATGGTCTACTAAATGAACATTGCAGTCAAGTTATCCATTGCACACTAAAATAACCAATTGGAGAAGCTGAATGGAAACAAAAATAACTAACATCACTGACATCAAAAATGGTTATGATGAATTGTGGCATGTAAGAGAGAACTAATTGTTATCATTTGTCAGTCTTTTTTTTTTACTTTAAGCTGGTACAAACTTAATTTTTAAAAAAACAACAGATAATAACATTTATTATCTTTATGCCTGTTAAGTGCGTTATTTGTTTACTTGACAACACTTGCTGCCAAATTTGGAACTTATAATAAACATTAAGCTTAAGTCATGGGGTGTTGATATATCATCCTATGTAACACAGGCTAAACAATGGTTAATGGACTAACATTTGCATTAAGCAAAACAATAGTAAACAAATGGAGAAAACCATTATATATCTATAGTATGTAGCTTTCGTGGGTTATTCACAAATTAATACAGCAAAAATAATTAAGAAAAAGTTTTGATTGAGGCTGACAGATTTTTTAAATTTTATTTTTTTTTTGTTGGGGGGGTGGGGGGGACGACGATGACCATTTAAAGTTAAAGTTAACATAATTTTTTAAAATCTAATTGAAACTACAATATAATGTCCAGTGTCTGCTTTTAATAAGACAGCTAAGTACTCCCACTTAGTTTGACATTCAAACTTGTACAAAAATTTTTTTTTTAACAATTGCAAATCTCTACCTGTTAGCAATGGCAGACTGGGGGAGAAAATAAAGACTGGCTTTCATAACAAGATAATAAAGACAGATTGATCCAGGTTGTTTTCAGGCACTTTGTTAATTTAGACATGGCCCTTTGTTAGTTTAGACAACTAGCTGATTTGACAAATGGACTTGAGAGAGATTGTTTCTGCTGGAAGATTTTGATATTTCATGACTCAAAATGACCAGTAAAGTGTCCTCTTGGGTGTAACTCTTCCAAATAAAATGTCACATTTGCATAACTCAAAGAGTGCAAATTAATTTGGGGATATCTAACAATTTTTTTTATAAATTTAACATGCAAATTCCAAGTATAGTTGATAACGTGCCCTGATGGTCTGATAAGATTTGAGAAACTTTTAATTTAAATGTACAATTTGAACCAAGTTAAAACATCACTAAACAGCACACTAATATTCTATAAGCTAAAGTAGGGGTTGTGAAGCCATGGCTTGCAAGCCAGATGTGGCTCTATAGATGGCTGCAAATGGCTCTCGGGCAAATGTTACATTATTTTGTTTTTTTTAAATTGTTTCACGTACATATTAATTGTATATTAAAAAAAACAGCTTAACAGTGTTATTAAAAAGAATTCAGAGAAATAACTATTGTACTTTTAGTGTTGAAATTACACAAAATGCTTACATAATGTATGGCTCTCACAGTATTACTTTTCAAAATATTTTGTGTTAATGTCCCTCTCTGACAAAACGTTTCCCGACCCCTGAGCTAAAGCCTCATTCAGTTCAAGATGAGTCCATGGCTATCATAATGAGAGCCTTCAGGACATACCGGTAGTTTTTTTTAATTAAAAAAACAGATTTCCTCAAAGGAGTGTGCAGTGATAAACATAAATATGTTTTTAAAGAGAACATAAGGTGTTTTTTTTATAGCTTTCTAATTAATTTATTACATGTTGGATAATCAGCTGATGTCTTTATAAACTTTTTTTTTTTTAAATAACAAATTAAAAGACAACGGAAATGTCAAATATGACATTTTTAGAGCACAAAAAAAAATATTAGTGACACGAATATATATTTATGGGGGGATGGGGGGTTGAAAGCTTTAGACCATAATCATTTACAAGTTGGCTGGTAGGCAATTATTGGAGACAACTTGGATGACCTGACTAGCGACACAGACCATAGTCAACGACAGACCACGGACAACGAGACAGATGACGGTCAACAACAGACCACAGTCAACGACACAGACCACAGTCAACGACAGACCACAGTCAAGTAGACAGACCACAGTCAACGACACAGACCACAGTCAACGACAGACCACAGTCAAGTAGACAGACCACAGTCAATGACAGACCACAGTCAACGACACAGAGACACAGACAACAGTCAAGGACACAGACCACAGTCAAAGACACAGACCACAGTCAAGGACACAGACCACAGTCAAGGACACAGACCACAGTCAACTAGACAGACCACAGTCAACGACAGACCACAGTCAATGAGACAGATGACGGTCAACAACAGAGACCACAGTCAACGACAGACCACAGTCAAGTAGACAGACCACAGTCAACGACACGGACCAGTCAACGACAGACCACAGTCAAGTAGACAGACCACAGTCCAGTAGACATACCACAGTCAACGACACAGACCACAGCCAACGACAGACCACAGCCAACGACACAGACCACAGTCAACGACAGACCACAGTCAACGACACAGACCACAGTCAACGACAGACCACAGTCAAGTAGACAGACCACAGTCAAGTAGACAGACCCCAGTCAACGACACAGACCACAGCCAACGACAGACCACAGTCAAGTAGACAGACCACAGTCAACGACAGACCACAGTCAAGTAGACAGACCACAGTCAACGACACAGACCACAGTCAACGACAGACCAACAGTCAAGTAGACAGACCACAGTCAACGACACAGACCACAGTCAACGACAGACCACAGTCAAGTAGACAGACCACAGTCAATGACACAGACCACAGTCAATGACACAGACCACAGTCAACGACAGACCACAGTCAACGACACAGAGACACAGACAACAGTCAACGACACAGAGACACAGACAACAGTCAACGACACAGACCACAGTCAAGTAGACAGACCACAGTCAAGGACACAGACCACAGTCAAGGACACAGACCACAGTCAACTAGACAGACCACAGTCAATGAGACAGACCACAGTCAATGAGACAGACCAAAGTCAACGACAGACCACAGTCAACGACAGAACACAGTCAATGAGACAGACCACAGTCAACGACAGAACACAGTCAATGAGACAGACCACAGTCAACGAGACAGACAACACTCAACGACACAGAGACACAGACCACAGTCAACGAGACAAACAACAGTCAACGACACAGAGACACAGACCCCATTCAACGACACAGACCACAGTCAACGCCGCACACACAACGAGGCCGACTCGAGGAATCTGGAGGGCGTTAGACAAGGCACAGCACAGATAACGTCCGCTGACAGCATTAGGTCATGTACGTAAGATACTGTCACCTCTCGGATAAAACAGGCCAACAATAATATTTATAGCCCTAAACTCTGGACTTATCTCAAACTTGCAACAATTATAGCTTGACCGCCCGATAACCTCGACTTTTTTTTTAGAGATCACGTGTCGACATATTTAACTGCATGGTGTCATGTGACCAGCTACATCAGTTCACGGTCTCCGTTTGACCCAACTCACTGCTGTTTCAAAAAAAAAGAAGAAGAAATGTCTTATATTCTCCAAGGGAAAAAGCTACATGGTTTATTTAAGGTGGTTGGGGGCCCAGAAATTGTCTGCCATGGACAACCACACTTTCTTTCCTAATCACTCGCACACATTTGTCAATGACGTCAACCAATCTCCGGGGACGCACATAGCTCTTGGTGTTTGGAGCCTAAACGAGTTACTGGGGAAACGTAATGCAAGTTACTGGGGAAACGTTATGCTTTCACTTTTAATTAAATCATTGAAATCAAAACCAAACAATACGCTGGCAAATATAAAATTCCAAAAGCCCAAGAACAAATAAAAATGACCGTGGAATGGTCTTCTTTGGAGTATGAAATTTTAAAAGACCCACCAGATAGCCAACGAATGGCGCGCCCATGCATACCAGTGGAAATATGGGTTAGGGTAAGCGGAGACTAACGAAATCAACGCACATCTGCGCCAAGGTGTAACAGAAATGCAATGATGTCACGTGACAATATTCATACAATGCATTTTTTGAAAAAAAAATTAAAGGAAGGTTAATGAAAAACAACACTATTTTATGGCCGATCAAACTAAAATTAAATCATAAGACCAACCTGTTTGAAAAAGCCTCTTAAGAAAATGCCGCAGTCCTTGAACGAGTCCCAGGAAACAACCAATATCCTGAACCTCACTGTCCAGGCTGTCCCCAAAAACGCTACAGCGTTCCCTGGGGTTGTTGATGCTGGTGATGGGCGAGTAATCTCGTAGAGGCATCCTCATATGGTGTGGTGTACACCCAACAACTGTAATCCCGGGGCCAATGATTTCAACTGGTGTTTGTTCGGAAATGTCCTTTCGCACGCTCTATCACACGCGTCACGTTGATGATACAGGGTGATGAAAACACTACGGCGGTAATGCCCTCTCATTGAAACACTTTAAGAGTGACTAAGTTCCGAGCAGAACTCACCGATTAATAGTTCATTTAGCTAAAAACAGTTCATTTAGCGCCAGACATTATACAAATCGTTCATTGATTACTTTACATTAAAAAAAACTCATGTTATAGGAGTTAAAATTCGCGTTTGATCAATAAATCAATGGAACACACGCTTGGGGTATGAAAGTGGAAGTAGGTGGGGGGGGGTCACCCAGGTTAAGGGGTGGAGTTGTCCATTTCTTCAGAAGAAAGGCTCATAGAGCCTGGGGCACTAAGAGTACGACACGGACAATATCGAGATGTTATCTTAGTAATAAGTTTGATAAGAATTTACATTAATGGTATGGTGGATCGAGACGGAGGATATAGTCCAAGCGTTTAGAGTCAAGTGTTTTTGACTTTAAACAGACCAATGCCTTTTGTCGTTTACAGAGCTTAGAGTTCACTTCGGCTGTCAGACAGATCTGGCTATAAACTTAAAAAACGGGCTCACTGTTTAGGTTGCACCACAACACACAACCATGAACGAAACGACTGAAATTTCATTGGCTCACCAAGCAAAAAGCCCCGGATATTTAACTAAACAACTTTAAAAAAAGGGCCGACGAGTTACGGCAAGAACACTTTGAGCACAGAACTTGCATTGAACGGATTATTCTTTTAAAAACTACATGTATTTATATACCTCACATACCCGGTAAATTTAACCACGATTATTTGGCTACTTGTGAATCACAATAACAATACATGAAAACAGGGAGATGACCGGTAGTCAGATGTAATCCGCTGATGAAGACTTCGTTGGATGGTTTTTATTTATTGTGTTATTTTTTTCAGTGTCAACCCACTATCATCAGCATTCAGTCGGTATTTCCGTTGTTCACGTTACCAAACATTTGCAGCTATATACTACGTAATCACAGCGTGCTATCTCTATGTTGTTTAGAAACATTTTCACTACTAAAATAAGATTCATAAATTAATTCTAAAATATCCATTACATTGTACTTGTACACAACCCTCACCCCCATTCCACGAAATAGATCAGGGTTTCCCGCTACAAACTCCACTTCCCACCAATTTCTGACGTGGACCTGTCCGTAGAAGTGAGCAGTCCCGAGAATATCTAAATTTAGCGTCCGGAGATCCCTTTCCCACCCCTTGCATGTGATAATCCACACTCGGTAGGTCAGCAGATTCAAGTGCGGTACTCACAGTCCCAAACAAACCGAGTTCTGCTACCGTTCTAAACAGTCATGCCTTCCATGTTCTTAGCAGTGGTCCCCAACCCCTGGGCAGCGGAACAAATGGTACCGGGTCGCAAAAGGAACATTAAATTATTTACATTTTGTATACAGTGGCGTTTTTCTTTCGGGATTGTGCGTCTTTACTTTGGCACAGATCGGAACAACCGCCTATAATCAACGCCGCCGCCCATCCCCCGGCTATAAGGAGGTTGGGGACCAGTGTTCTACAGCAAGTGAGTCAACCAGCACTATAGTCTGTAGGGCTGAGATTTTTATGTGTATGACTTCGACATGTTAAACATTGCCGTCACTAACACCACAGTGTACACTTAATTTAACTTAGATACATTTGATCTTATACAAATTGTGGCATTTCATCAGTATCAAAATACATAATTCTTTATTGCACCGATGTCACCAGAGTTAACCACAGCCTGCCCTTATTGAAATTCTTGATAATTCCGCCAAGTGCGTTTGGTGAGCGACATTCACTACATTCTTAAAGGAAAAAGCGGAAATTGAATGTGATGTAAAGTATCTGTGGCGTCAATCGGTTTGGGTTAAGAAATATAATAAGGTGGAGCAAGAGGGGGAATTGTAAAAAATCAATTTTAATAAAGGATATGATAATTTGACATGTGCCCACTTGACATTTTTCGTCCATTAAGTCTTTATAAACAAGACAAGTCCTCGTGGAACAATTAGACCACATCCAGGTCACTCATGGGTGATTTGTCCATTTTCATTGACAGAAAACTTGGTAGTACAGTATAATATCTACAGTTTTATCAAAGCAATGTAGCGGTGGGGAGAGGGGGTGGGTCTTATTATGAAACATATCCTTTTATTTTATAACACTGTGTCAAACACGTTGAATGCAACGAATAAGTTCATGAATTTTGAAACAACGCCGAAAAGCTACATTAGTTCGTAACGAGTGTTCTCGGAGCCTTGGCGTTTAAAAACGGCTCAAATGATAATTTCAAACCCTCCCCCATAAAAGTTTTAAAAATTTTCCTATGCATTGATCCCGGGCTGTCTGAGTCCCTCCCTCTACAAAGCTCTTGAATGATGGATGTTAGAGGCTGCGCTGTTTGATTGGTTAAATGTGATCAAGGGACTTTTAATAGAAGCGTTGAGACCACGCATACCATTTAAAACAGGGGCCTTTCATTGTGTGAGGCGGGGGTAGTACCGCATGATGGATGACCAGCGACACGACGGAGACTGGTTGGGTATCAGGTTTTCGTGCTTGCTAACTCAAGTCATATCATGTTCTCAATGCTTCTACTATACCTAAGTACATGTGCGACGATTTCCTCACAAAGTCATTTTATGTTTTGTGTTTTTTCCCCTTCCTATTACACTAACCTTTAAAAATTGACTAACCCACTGAAACGAGTTGTTAAAATATTTTACTTGTGTAATTAAAACATGAAAAAAAAAAGAAAGCAAATATGAGTTCACTAAGATGGAAACTGAAAATCCCTCTAAATTACGGTGTATTCCGGCGTATAAGGCGACTAGGCGTATAAGGCTATAAGGCGACCCCTCTTCCAACACACTTTTAAGTTTGAAACTGGCTTCATATTTATTTGTTCTTTGCTGGTGGAGAAATTTGTGTACTGTACTGTATTACGGCACTGGTGTCTGGTGATGTTCTGTTTGAACAGGTTCAAATATGGTAAGACCATACCCCGGGGTTTACGACACGAAGATTTGTATGGGTTATGCTCCGGAATATAAAGTATTTAGTAGGGCTGCGGAAATTAAAGATTAATTTCTCGATTAATCGTTAAAAAAATTTATTGATGAATTTTTTCAACGATTAAACGACCTACCACTTATAAATGTACTGGAAGTCAACAAGTAAAATATGTTGGACGATAGATATAAACTAATTTCCGGACGATTACAGAAACATTTTGGTTTTAAACGTGACGTGACTGTTCAAAAAGTTTATGTGTCCATTGAGAGAATACGTTTGCCTTCCATGCAATATTCCTTCTTAGTCTCAGCTTCGTGTCCGTGTTCAAAGTAAACGAAAAATCGTGTGCAAAGTTGCACATCGTCCATTTTTGTGCAATATTTTAAAATATTTGTTGCAAGATTATTCTAAACTCCTGCTTGTCGTTTGGAACATTCCTACCATGGTTCTGACACTTCGCTTACATATCACATGCAAATCAAACATCCACTAAAGTATTAGAAACTTCAAGTGAGACAATCTCCCGGGGAAGGGGCTTACCTCTACGTGGTCCCCGGTACGAGTAGGGTACGCGAAACCCGAAACTAAAAGTCCCGACCTGGAAGGTGGAAGTCCGGTTAGGGCTAGTTAGGAAGTTAGACAGATGATTACAGCCGCAGTACGGAACTAAGACAGAGGCGACCAAGGTGGATACCGCCTCTGTCAATGATAAAAACCATTGTGCCCGTTGACGGTCGGGTCATCCGAGGCGGCTGTTTCGTCCCCCTTTCTAGTTAGAATCAGTGAACGGCACTGTTTAGGGCCAGGAGGACCAGCAAAACACTAGAAAAAGTGCCGTGAAGAACTTTGGTCGGACGTCAGCTCTGAGGAAACCTTCCCGATAAGGGGTGCCCTTACCCAACACTATGTGGTTGGTTCTGCGGTTGCCCGCACCCCCCGAGAGGGTTACAGTGATGATTCCCCCTATCTTGGGACAGTCCTAGGTAGATAGATCCGTTTCATGCGCTGTGGTGGCACCGCAGTTACGGCGGGTCGAAATAGGCAAATCCACATCCTCCTTAGGGAGGAATCCCCCTTGAGAGGCAGGACGGTGAGCCTCGAGCGAACTTAACCCTGCCCAGGCGGCCCCCTCTTAGAGGGGACCGTATTGGGGGTGCCCTTGTCAGCTACACCCTTCGGGGGAGGGGTGGGAGTTTGCCAAGAGATTCCCCAATGGGACCTTTAAGAGTTTTTAGTAACTCAGGGCCTTTGATGCCATCTCAAATGTCACATATTTAGTGAGACAATCTAAAGCTATGTGAACGATTGTTCAGCTCGGCTATTTATATTGTCAATAAGACTCGCTCATCATTTCAACCAAATACTGTCAATACACTTGTCTGTTTGCGTTGTTGTTTAAGAGATGTCATATAATGTTAACTTTTCAAAAGTCAACGATTAAATTTAAATTAATCGTTAACAGCCCTCGTATTTAGTAAAGTTCCCCTTTCAGACCATGATGGCCGATGGGGCTAGTGAAGCAGCGTTCACAAGTTTCTACAGCCAAGACATACGAAGGGACTGTCGGGTACCCAATCGGAGCTGTGTGGACTCCGGGACGCCCTTTAAATTCGGGAACAGGACCCTGTTTTCAGCGAGACTCGAACCCGTCACTCTCGTCACGCCATCGTGCCCCCTGTATACGGTAATAGTTCCATCGTTATGTCATCACTTCACCATTTTCACAACAGGCTTACATGAAAAGGGCGGCATGACTGTTATATTACCGATAAGCTCTGATATCACCATCACCCGTTTTATACTTTCAAACCCCACGCTAAGTGCTGACGTCATCATATGCACACTACACTTAGCAGCGTGGAACGCCTACAAACAAAAAAGTGATCCCATAGCAAGAGCACTGAAAAATACTTATGTACAGCGAGCAGTGAATTCACAAACAAAAATCCAAAAGAAAAAACGACAACATCAATGGCAAAAATAATAATAATTAATGTGTTTTATTTTTCATTCAAATACTTTATGACCCATGAATAATTTTTGGTAGTTATAAGAATTTTTGGAACGTTTAATTTCAGGCTCTTGCGATTTATGGTTTATTTTGATTCACACAAACAAACTTGGAAAGGACAAATTTGGCAACTATACATGTACAAAAATTTGTTAATGGGAATGATCGGGCATTAATTTTAATATTAATAAGTTAGTGTCGAATATAGTAAAAATGATTAAGCCTGTATATATGTATGTGTGGTGTGTGGTGTGTGTGGTGTGTGTGTGTGGTGTGAGTGTAACTTTAAAAAAAAAATTTATTACAATGATCACATAAAGAACTTCCCAAGCCACGCCTCTCCTGGTAAAATATTCCTAACTTAAGTTGTTACCTAACTGTTTTACAGGATGCCACAAAAAGTTAGTGGTATGGGTTTTTCTTGAACTACTTCAGTGTCGCGGGGTAAAATGAAATAAATAATTCGTAATTGCTAACGTTAGAACGGACCGTCTGGACCAAAGACAAGACTTTCAGATCAACAACAAAATGAACTGTATTGTCCAAATAGCACTCTATAGCAACAGGAATAAGAGTGATAACTATAACATGTACAGTTATGATCTATGTAACGGAGGCCGTATTAAAATCACACGACCAGTGATAGCGATTACCCCATTAAACTTAAGCCTCCGTCCGTATGATAATGCAGCCGTGGAGTGTTAAGGGACATACGCCAGAGCAGTGCAGTGGACAAGAGCAGAAAAATGGAACCATCTAGCTCCCAGATTAGGTCAGACATTCGTTTTATCAATAGGCTTGACCGAAACCCTGTTGCCGGGTCAGATCGGTGCAGAGTCTAATCAGTTGTCAAAATACACACACATACACGCGCATACACACGAACGCCCGTGCGCGCCATCTGGACTATAGTGTTGGGGACCACCTCACGTCTTTTGAAAGGAGAAAGGCAATCAGGGCTGTGATTGGCCGGCCACATAAAGAAATATCCCGTTTTTTGTAATTGTGATGGCGTGTTTCCCCCACACAACCCCCCCCCCCTAAAAAAAAACGAATCAGCGCAGTCGCAGCGATAGTTTATATGGAATGTTTATAATCTAAGTGAAGTGAAAACACAGGCGTTTCAGTTACTTTAAAGTTTCAAAGTGTTATCGTTATAATATGTAAAATTAAATTTTAGACAATTAAGAGTTTCAGAACTGTCAATGACATTCGCTTTATAACACCAGAAAGTTCCATTCTATCCATTTTGTAATGTCACAACTTTCAATCCAATCCACTTTTTAAGTTCAGCTAGTGGCGTGTGATTTACACATACTTTTTGCAAATCGAAGTGATTATTCGCACGGTTTTGCCCGTGCATATAATTTATAAAATTATTCGCACGGGTTGGGTCGGGTCGTCGCGCATGCGTACTCCCAGCGGCTGATTTAAAAAAATAATTGTCGATTTCACTCGATTTAGGCTAAATTGTGCAGCTATATGTTAATAGTACTAATATTTATATGTTTATAGTACTAATACTAGTTACATTTTAACGATTACTGAAATTTTAAAGTAGCGCTGCCATAAAAATTAGTAGATTGATGTCTAAATAGTCTAATCAATGATAATTAGATATAACCTTAAATAATCGTAAATTTACACAAGCTTCTCTAGACTAATGGTTAGTCAGCTAAAAAGAGTGACATTATTGGTTAGTGGATCGAATCCTGATAAGCCTTTTTTTTTTTCTGTTGTTGGTTTTTGTTTTACAAGTAATTTACAACCACAGTGACGATGCTTGCGAACACTCAAGCAGGCTTCACTTATACTCAGTTCAGTCTTACTTACAGTACAGAACAGAGTACGGACTCTCACTTTTTAATTTGTTTTTAAATGATGCTGTACCATCATAAAGTCTTTCACTTTAATTAATAAATGATTAATTATAAATCATTAATAATTAATTAGCGAACGGCGGTATGCAGGTCCGCTCAGACTCAGATTCTTGCTCAAATACTATTACATTTACTATCAAGTGTCAATATCAGTGACAGCAAAATTAGTTTACCGTGCGAATAATGAATGATTTTTTTTTCAAAATCTCATAATCATTGTCATCTTCATAATTTGTAGCAATTGACTCATTGAGTCACAGTCACAGTGACACTGTCTGTCAGTAACTAAATATTGTCGTAATTTATATTTGTTTTATTTTCGCAGGCTAATAATATTTATTTGACTCAATTAAACAACAATTAAATCAATTAACAGTAGTCAGTGTCCTAAAACTTAAATATCAACTATACTAATACTTTACATTACATTAGTTATTAAACTTTGTAGTTAGTAAGTGTAGATTAGTATTTCAAAACCGTGCGAATAATTATTGCCTTTGCAAATACGGTGAACTATTCCAGTCCAACTGTGTCGGAACTGAGTTTTGAGGATGGCTGGACTGAAGTACTGCTGCGAGTATCGTGGAAACTCTCGATGGCTATGTTGGCAAGCCGTGAAGAGTGAGCATAAGGGCTTCAACAGTTGATGAAATATTCATGCCACAGTAGGGCGGGGATCAATACAAATAGGGCGGGGGTGACAAATAAGGGGATGGGGGTGATTTGCTGCAAAGAGTTGGTAATTTGTTGCATTGAATCTCTTGACAACGACGAATGGGCCGACTCCCAAAAAGGAAAAAACGGGGTTTCATATTCACTTATTACGTTTCCTTGCTGGGCAAGACGGGACAGCAAATTACAGGGAGGTGTTTCCTTTCATTGCGGTCAAGAATAGGACGGAAAAGTGTAAAATTTGGAGGAGGAAGAATTCATCCACAGGATACTGTTTCGGGGTGGGTGGGGGTGTAAAGGTCAACCTTTGAACACAAAAGAAGACATGGGCGTTGTCATGGAATATTATAATGCACCCCAAGAGTGGTGCAGACATAATCATAGCACCGGAAATGTGGAATTCTTTGGGTTTCTACCTCGGTTACACTGTACTGACGCAAACAAATTTAATTACATACCTGAGTTTCTAGCACTAGTGTTTACTCTAGGAAACATTTGTTTCGCTGATTTTGAATGTGTGTATCAGCTAATTGATTAGCATATGTACAAAGACATTAACTGATAATGAATTAATAGCGAACAATAAGTAGTGGGAGAAAAACTGTTCTCATTCAACGATGAACTAATTGCTATATGAAAGGCTATTACTTTTTTTTATTGGATTGCCTATCGATAAATCAAAATAAATATGCCGCAGGTAAAGGATATTTAATGGTTTGGACAGCAAACGTGAAATATGTTCGATCTATTTATCTGTTTACAATTTTACTGGGGAAAAAAGTACTTTTATATACACACGTGAAATATATACCACGAATTAGCCGTGATTCTCCCGCCCCCCACCCTCCATTTTAAATACTCCAATACTTTTTCACTACAACACTCCATTAAAAAAATCCACTATTTATTGTAATTCACTAATTACGTTTTGTAGCCCTCGCATAAGTCGGATATCTGTGTTTTAGGTCATTATGCAAACGCTGTAATCGCAACAGTGCACATCTAGCTCTGAGAGTACATCATGACATTAATAGCAACAATACATATCTAGCTATGAGAGTACATCATGACATTAATAGCAACAATAGACATCTAGCTCTGAGAGTACAACATTACATTAATAACAACAATACACATCTAGCTCTGAGAGTACATCATGACATTAATAGCAACAATACATATCTAGCTATGAGAGTACATCATGACATTAATAGCAACAATACACATCTAGCTCTGAAAGTACATCATGACATTAATAACAACAATACACATCTAGCTCTGACAGTACATCATGAAATTAATAGCAACAATAGACATCTAGCTCTGAGAGTACATAATGACTTTAATAGCAACAGTATACATCTAGCTCTGAGAGTACATCATGACATTAATAGCAACAATACACATCTAGCTCTGAGAGTACATCATGACATTAAGAGCAACAGTGCACATCTAGCTCTGAGAGTACATCATGACATTAATAACAACAATATACATCTAGGGCTTGATCATCTATAGATATATATTATTACATGAATGGTAACGGTGTACACCAAGATTTTTGACCCGACAGTACATTATATCAACTGTAACGGCAAATATCAAGATCCGGCAGCCAAGAGGTGCATATAAATAACACTAGGCTCACTATCAACCGCATCCGAAGGAATTGGTCGGCACACAGCAAATTCTCGGTAAATGTTTTACCACTGGATCACACAAAGAACAGAATCCTCGAGCACAGAGATGGCGGCAAATCAACTGACCATCCTAACGTCAGAGCTCGGTGACATTTCCAAACACACATTGCTGGCAAATTCCACCACCCTGGATAAAGGGCTTTGAAAATCGAGTATCGTAACCGTGCATACTCCACGATGTCTACCGTCAAATCAGTTTCTCCGAGGAGGACAATTTAAAACACAAAACAAAGAGAAGCAAGAGAGATTGGAAAAGGCGCCACAGATTCAGTTGTAAGAAAAACAGAGAGACAGAAAATAGACATAGCAAGCAAGACTCTAGGGATTTTTCTGGCGAACTTTAAAGCGCGGCATCCGACGGTCAAATCGATATGGTTTGGGTGGAGAATGGGGGGGGGTCCTCTAGGAGGGAAACGAACAACCGAGATACGCCGATGCCTTAAGGGGATTGTTGCTTTTTTTGTCCCTCATTTTTTTCCTCAACAGGCTAATGGCGGATAATCGAATAATACCGCTTACTCTGTGCCCGAATCGATATTGATAGCATAATGAAAACATTATAGATATATTTTTTATATGCGTAAAGTAAAGTCCAAGGACAAAGGGGTGACAGTGTTGACAAGAGTTCTTGTATTAAGTTGTATGGCTCTGATTGCTGACATCGTTAACTAGCTGGTGCGCCGTGGGTTGAAAGGCGACATTTAATGTAAAAATAAACAACTTTAAAGTACTTTAACTACAACTCAGAAAATGTAAAATGAGTTGCCTAGGCTCCTGGACAATGGACACGTGTGGCCGGTTAGGGCTTGACAGATAGTTTATGTGAGTGACACATGCCGGCTAGGGCTTGATAGTTTATGTGAGTGACACATGTAGCCGGCTAGGGCTTGATAGATAGTTTATGTGAGTGACACATGTAGCCGGCTAGGGCTTGATAGTTTATGTGAGTGACACATGTAGCCGGCTAGGGTTTGACAAATACTTTATGTGAGGGAATCAGTTCAGACATACATATTAGCTAAGGTAATTTCAAACTGTAGCTTATATAGATATTTTAGTTAGGGCTGCGGAAATTAACGATTTATTTCCCTTATAAATGTACTGGAAGTCAAAAAAGTAAAATATTTCGGCGGATAAATATAAACGAATTTCCAGACGATTGCACGAACATTTTGATTTAAACTATAGACTGACGTGAATGTTGAAGATGTTAATAAGGGTTATTGTGTCAGTTGAGAAAAATCGTTTGCCTACCATGCAATGTTCCCTTTGAGTCCAAGCTTCGTTGGTCCGCGTGCAAAGTTTTAAAAAAAAATCGTGTGCAATATTTTAAAAAATTTGCTGCGCGGTGATTCTTAACTCCTGCGTGGCGTCGGTCATACATCTGCGCACCCACGCTGCTTAAAGGGAACACTGCTACCATGGTTCTAAAATTTCTCTTACATATCACTTGCAAACCAAACATCCACTACAGTATCAGAAACTTCAGCTGAGACAAACTGAGGCTATGTGAACTATTGTCCAGCTCAGCTGGTTTGTATTGTCGATTAGACCGGCTCATCACTTGAACCAAATAATGTCAATACATATGTCTGTGTGCGTTGTTGATTAAAAGATGACATGTAAAGGAGACATTCCAGTGTTATTTCGATTCTCGGTGAGTACGTTAAGTAAATTTTACTCTTGACACCATAAATATCACTATTTGGCGTTAATCAAAATTAACGATTAATTAATCGTTAATTTTTCAAAAATTAACGATTAAATTTAGGGCTGTTATCGATTAATTTTAATATAATCGTTAACTTTTGAAAAATTACCGAATAATTAATCGATAATTTTTGATTTAGCTAAAAATAAGATGTATGACGTCATTAAACTGAAAATTTCAAGGGGAGTGACAAAAACAGGCAATTAGTATTTTTTAAATTTAAATACGAGAGCTTATTTTAAAGTTTACATTTAAAAATCTTTTTTTTTAATGGAGAAGATTGTACGTAAAAAAAGCAAACTTATCAATTATTAATAAGTAATCATTTATTAATAAATCGGCAAAATGATTTAAAACAGCCTCTTCAATTTAATCGGTATTTTATCGATTAAAAATAATTTTAATCGATAAAGAAATTTACCGATTTAACGAGAAATTAATCGTTAATTTTCGCAGCCCTAATTAAATTTAAATGAATCGTTAACAGTCCTAATTTTAGCACATTCCACTGAATAGACAACAGTGAGAACTATCAGTGACCACCAAGCCCGTAGCAGACTGAATTAGACGACACAGAGAACTGATGAGATAGGAACCTCATTTTGTGACCACCAAGCCAGTAGCGAACCTATTTTATCCATGGCTGCTGTGAACAACGTTTGGTTTTTAGCAAGCACACTATTGATTTCATAAAACCTATTTTATTCTTCAGAAAGACGTGTTGGGTACGGAAAGAGATGGGAGGGGGGGGGGGGCGCGTAGCTAAAAATTTAGGATACCTAACTTACGGTTTCAATTTCGGTCAAGTTGACTGGCGGGTAGTTAAATCAGGTTGAAAACCTAGCTGATAATCCCATCAAATCATTGGAGGCTGGGTCATCAATGTTGAATAGTTCTCGAATGAAATCATTGCAGGCAGAAGCATCAGCACTGAAGACTCATCGATATTTCATCAAAACAACGGCAGATTAGCGGTCATGTTAAAACCCAATTGATAGCCAATAAAATCTTTGCACATTTTTTGACGTTAAAAACAGAAAAACAATTGATTTCCTGTCAAACTATAACAGACCGTTTGATGTGGTTTGTGTAGATGTCATCCTATCCTCTCATAAACAGCAGTGGACAACTGATTTTAAACATGAATGGAACGTGTTGGTAATCCAAATAAAAAAGACTTTCAAGTTATCACAGGACACCATTCTTTACATGTCGACAGCTTATGTCCAACATTATAAGTGCGAGAAGCTATCACTGTAGTGACAATGTAGTGGGTCCGTTTGTTTAATTTAAATCGCAAAAAAAGGAAATTGTCCCTGGTTGATGCATAGTTATTTTTTTAAATAAAATTTTATTTAATTTTTTTAATATTTTTTTTCCTTCTAAATTTGGTTTTAGGAAGATATGTGTGACTCATTACAGCTGAATGTAAAAACACAGTTTTCAAATAAAAAATGTACTCCCACTACTCTTACTATAGATAAGTTCTTTCCTCTTATTTCACGTCGTTGTCATCCCATTCATGTTTGATCAACCGCACACTGACAACCACCATTGATATGATAGCCGATACGACATGAACAAAACCATATTGATTATTGATCTTGTTTCACAGCAAAATACATTTTGTTTTTCCTTTGTGGTGTTAAAACATGTTCGATATTGAGGGATGTCAAAATGAAACTTACTTGTCCCATCAGAGGAGTTCTCCTAGCTTCCATGATGTAGTAATAAAAAACGCAGCTCGGGAACAAGAGGTGTGATGTTTTTAAATACATTTTCATCCGCTTTGCTGCTTTCATAATGAGATGTGTTCTTGATGATACCAAAATAGATTTTACACGGACCCATACACATATATATTTTTACAATCACAATATTTCAATCTGATACTATGGGGTACTGAGAAAAAACAGCTATGTAATTATATTATATTAAGATTTAATATGAATACAAGAATCGGGTGATTACATCGTTGTTTTAGCGGAAAGAGTTTATGTAGAAAAATGATTTTTTTTAAATGGTCAATTTACTTTTCCAAAAACTGGAATCAAGTTCGGAAAAAATGTTGTAGCCCCCACAGTTTGAAAAAGGTGATCACATAAAAACTACTCTAGGACGTTTCCCTTGAAGTGGATGCGTTTGTAATGAAATCTTAACGCGAATTCTTAATGTGGCTAGATACATATTAAAACAATAGCTATCAAGAAGGAAAAAATGAGATTTTTTAAGATTCACTTTACAGTTAGTAATGAGTTAGGAAAACCAGAGGACTAAAAGATCCACGCACTTCTTATATCTAGCACACATGAGCGCTGGCTGGGGCACACACACGTTTCGATGGAGGGAGGGGGAATAACATTAATATCAACATTGATAATGTGGAGGAAAAAAAATCCTGCTCACTTACATTCGACCAAGGTAGGTGCTTGTGTAACATGATACGGTGTACGGAAAACATAGCAGCGGCAAACAAATAAACTGTGGAGGCTAAGCCGAATATTAACCCGACGGGAACCAATGTGAGGCGCATTAAGCACCAGTTGGCGCAGATAGGAAGATGATGTGATACTGAAGATAGGTAGGACAGCGTCACAGGTGAGCTGGGTTACATAGATTAGGGGATCAGCCTTAACGGTACAAGAAGATGACTTATTCCAGAAACTAGACAACACTCGAGCAAAACAAAATTAAACGAGTCAATCTTAGCTGAAACTTTTAACCAGACAAGGCAAATAGTCCATTTCAGGTGTAAATCTTTGCTTTCAACAACAATTATTTTTTTAATTGCTTAAAACTAACTTTTAAAAATTATTATACTAACTAAAGCCGAACAGAAATTTTGACTGTACTGAAAATTGAATCCAAACACCCAATACGAATATCCAATGAACACGGCAATGTTGCAACACTTTAACAAAAAAAGAAAAAGGTAAAGTAATTGCAACAAAAGACAACTTTCCGCTTTGTAAAGATTTAAGTAAAAACAATCATGGCATTCATGTTAAAGTGATAGCGAAACTGGTGGGACGAGGCAGTTCTGGGTGCCAGAATGTATTTATAATCAATGTTATCTGACAATGCAATTATTCGGTGACCTACTGCCTTCATTTTACCACGATGACATTATTAGCCACAAGGGCTTTAGAGATAATGTCTGATGAAAGAAATATTTCATTTATACACATATATAAATAAGTACGTGTGTGCTTCTAGCCTTAAAATGATATTTGCATGTAGAAAGGCTGGCTACATAAACAGCGGTAGAAAGCGATTGAGTCCAAATATGCAGTTGTAGATAGGAGTGTATTGGAAAAATAAGGGGGGGGGGGGGGGGCGGATTCAACTGCAGTTAAAGGCAATAGCCAAAGCTGTTGGGCTCATAACTTTGCGATGGAGGTTAAGAAAAGTGAATTTTGAGCATCACAGATGTGCGAATATGTGATTTTTTCAAATGTGTCTTTCTTGGAAACTAATAATGTAAATCCTGGGCTCCACAAACGTGAGATTATTGGGCAAAAACTGTGTGATTCTTGGGCCTGTGTTACTTTGTGCCCTTCCAATGTATGGTTATCTAATTTTGATACTATAAATATATGATTTTTTTTTTGCAACAACATATCGTTTAACATTGACCTCTAAAAATAAGTGACTTTTGAACCTTAAAAATGATTATTCATGATTAATGAAAATGAAGGGCGGCGAGGCAACTGGTATAAAAGATTGTGGATGGAGGAAATTATGACACCAAAATATTAAAAAGATGTGCCGACAAATGGACAAGTTGCAGAAACAACAGGATCGTCCGGAGACGCCCCTTTCCTGAAGCACACAGATGGAACATTATATATCAATAGATATCGCGCTACGAGATAATTGTAGGGCTTTTGGACAAGTACGAAACAAAAAGTTGAACAAGGGCGCATCGCACTAGAAGCTTCCAAGATATCATTCGGTAACAAGAGATATCGTATCTTGGGATATGCACTTGATTCAAGATTCAAACACTGTTCGATGTGGCGCATGTGGCACGTGTGTGTATGTGTGCGCGCATTCTCGCATGGCGCAACCCGATATGTCCGAACGTTGCTAGATAACAGTAATGTATTGTCAACTCCGCCTGTTTCAGCCCAATCGCAAAGCTCAGGCTTCTCGATACCAATATATTCTGACAACATCTTTCCCTTTTAAAGCTGGCAGTATTTTATTTAAAAGCAGTCATTCTTCTAGGTTTTGTTAGTTCCTACGCTGGAATCACAAAAACTATAAAGGGTCTATAGTGTTAAGAGTTCAATGTTCTGTACATACGGTTCCAAGTTTAGTGCGGCGATCAACAATACACAACTCAGAGAAGTGTTAAAATACTAGGACTAAAATGTACTAAGATTTACATAAACAATTTACATCTTCTGCTCACAGACTCTACGATTCGTTCCAATAGAAAAGTTGCATTAAATAATAATTATATATGATCACCTCGCCCAGTCGTTATCTTTGATTGTCTTTGACGTAATAACAAAAGCATGTTAAAATTATTTATTTGTCTCAGAGGAAAAAAAAAAAAAGAAAACAAGCCCCTGATCCACTTCCTGGTTGACTTCTTAAATTAGCTAATGAGCACAAACCGGACACGGCAGCGAACACCGTTACCCTTTTAGACCCATGTTTTCTTTTCGAGCCGAGAGTTTTCTTTGCTACGTCAAGTGTCATCATATCCCGCCCAACAAAGCCAGTAAATGAATAGAAACTTGTCTCTCCTCTGAGCGACATGCGCTAAAATTATAATTAGCACCCGTGCTGAACAACAAGACTATACAGACTGTAAGTAACCCTCAAATGGACACATGTTTAGCAGGAATATCTAACAGTTCAGGGCAGACACGATAAAACAAGACTTACAGTTTCGGCTGCGGGAAATGGGGAAAGGAAACAAAATCAAGGTGAGGAAATCTCAGTACACAAACTTAGAATCAAAGTTGGGCTAACTTGAAACCTCTGAAATTATTAATAAACGGGAGAGATTAATTGTAAGCATTGTGTGTGGGTCCAATGTGTGTGGCGATGGGGCACGGTAGTGTGTGGGGTCAACTGAGTGTGACGATGGGGCACGGGAGTGTGTGGAGACTCAACTGTCTGTGTGGCGGTTGGGCATCGGAGTGTGTGGGGGTCAACTGTGTGTGGCGATGGGGCACGGGATTGTGCTGAGGGTCCACTGTGTCGTACGATATGGCACGGAGTGTGGGGTCAACTGAGTGTGGCGATTGGGCACGGGAGGGGGTGGGTGGGGGGTGTCCACTTGGCTAATCGTTTTAGTTGGATAATCTGACTCCCTATAGATGCATTCAACTCCAGTCGACAGGTTTGGGATTAAATCTACACGCTCACCAAGTACCCAATTTAGAACTACTATAGTGCTATGGCATCTGGCGCTATTCATCACATTCTATTTAATGAGACTAGTACTTAATAAACATAAGTTGTAAGTTAATGCTATGTAAAATTAAACCCATCATTAGTTGGAGTTTGATTGGGAGAGAATTTGATACAAGGCAGCAAGCATTAGACCACGATAAGATAGACTAATAATACACAGACATTCTAACAAAACCTGGGTATTGAGGGGCAGGTAACTGTTTATACCGATCCACTAGCAGCCATAAATTGGGGGGAAGCAGAGACGTCAGCGTAAGGTCGAATCATGAGTTACCCCCCATGAAATACTGGCGAGGAGGAGCTGACTCACGCACAAAAGCTGTGTACCAGACGTGAGTCGGTGAGAGGCTCACTCACAACTGAACAGGTAATGATCAGGGCCTCCACCTCTTCCCCTACCCCTCCCTCACCCTAACTATGTGTAGGTAATATCAAAGAGGAGCAGGCGAATACTCACACACAAACAAGACTACAAGTTGCTGTCGATGTCTAGTCTCAGTTTACATTTTGTTCTTTAATTTACTTTTTTTTAAAAAAAATTAGTATCGCCTTTGAGATAATCGTAAAGTTTAATGTAAGAGATATCAGCGACAGTAACAGTAAAAAATAGTATCGCCTTTGTAATAATCGTAAAGTTCAATTTAAGAGATATCAGCGATACTAACAGTAAAAAAAATAGCCACCAATAATCGATAGATTGGTGATTGATTGACCAATTGTAAGATTGAGGCCGGGCAGTGGGGAGCTGGGTATACCGCAATGCGGTCTTTTCAAGGTGTACAAACATACAAATCTCATGACAAGCAGTGAGAAACAACAGAAACACCAAAAAGTTGAGGTGGGGGTATGCATAGATTACGAACTGTGTGTCTGTGTGAGGGGGGGGGTGATATTTTGAGTAGGAGTGCCTATAGGGCACACTGGGAAGTGTCTCATGTATCAATAGAAAGCTGACGGAAACACAAATTATAATAAAAAGAATATTTAAAAAATTAAAATGTTAAGAATGGTTGAAATCACAAATGTGAGAAGGGGAGACAGAAACCTACCTCTTGTTGCGTGAAATCAGCGATGCATTTGATAGGTAATCGTAAACTTATCTGAACAGTTTTCACAGTCAACACTTAATTACTTTTCAAACACGGTGGGAATAGAGAATTGAATTCATACATGTGAATGGGAGGTTTTAAATAAAAATGTGCGGAGTGCAACGTGGGGAGGTTTGGTTTCAAAACTTACTTTTCTTTTTAGTGCGTTTTATAAGGATGGCTGTCTAGTTCAAGTAAAGTGGGGGGGGGGGGGGTATAGGCATAGGGAACGTGTAATTCAATGGGTATTGTAAACACGAGATCTCTGTGATAACACTGTAACACGAAACTTCAAAACAACACGCCAGTTTAATTTTGTTGTTGTTTTCGGTTGTTCCCCCCCCCCCCAAGAAAATATATAGAAGTTGTGTATTGGAAGAGGCCGAGTAAACTTCGAAACTGGGAATAACTCAAATACCAACTACAGGTTGCTTCATGTGGTATGTTTGACAGAGGCCTCATGTACCTCCAGGAACAACAGAGATAAATGATGATTCTTCATGAAACGTGATGAACACATGCCCACTAAAGAATCTTGGCAAAACCTGTTTCGTATATGGAGCCTGACTTAAAACGACCTCAATGGTCAACTTATGCTCGTACTGACAAATTCACTTGGGTTAGTTTATGCTCTTGTGACATGGCTTATATTCTAACATTGGTGTTATTTTGGCCAATACCTGGGTTATCGTTTCTTGTCCCGTGCAGTCCAGTCGGATGCTGTGATCCCTTATGCCTTATAGCCTTATAGGGTCAAGGTGGAGAAGGTATCTTCTTGTTACACAATGGTTAATTCGCGTTTGTTTGATGACGCACTGGGCTATGTTATGATCAAGCCGTCCCAGCATCAGCACGGTCTTGGTGCCTTCTGACGGACTTCATCCATTAGCCATGATCCCAGCTGAGTCATTGGCCAGTCGGGTCGGGGGCCGGGTATGTTCATTTCCAGTGTTTTGACCATAACAATATAGGACCGCTTAAATCTTGACCTCTTTAGACAACGCCCAGCGAGCAGCGGGTATCTTCTATTTCGTGGCCGCTTTCCGAACGCTAGAAAAACTCGTTCGAGCTATTGTGCATTCAATTTCAAAACCTTAACTTTTTGCTTCCCTGGGCCATCGGTATCCTGCATGCGGTAAGCCTCTCGTAGAAGACATCGACGTTATCACCCACAACGTCTAATGAGTAGCAGCAGTTTGGAGTCACTTTCGGGTTAACGTCCCCGTCAGCTGAACCTACAGAAGTGCCCATACTTTTATTCGAAGCATTTCCTAAACGTGTCCAGTGCAAAAACTAAAAAACATTACCAAAATTAATTGGAAGGTTGTCGCTCCAATCTAGCCGATGACCTCCTCCCCCGCAACTTTCGATTATTTGGTCTCATCAGGTTAACGGGGGGGGGGGGGGGGGA
>MUZC01000709.1:65469-76048 GCA_002072015.1 Radix auricularia | reverse complement strand
CCCCCCCCCCCCCCCGAGGCGTACAAGAGTCAAGCTATAATCCTGCCATACTTCGGCATAAATAAAATATGGTGATGGTATGTATACATACAAAAAACCCAGCGTCTTCTTTACCTCGATTAGCACTAACTAATCAAAACAATCATCTTTCTTAACGTGTTTATTTCAAAAGTCATCGGACAAACAAGTAAGGAGAAAAAAAAACTATGTAAGGCTGATGGAGGATATGATCTAATGAGGCACAAACTTTGGTCTATTTTGTCAAACGTTGTTCTTGATTACAAACGCGAACTCGCAGGTAAGAACTTGGTTGTTGGCCATGTTAACAAATTAATTAAGTAGAGCCACGGGGGCATGCCGACAAAGCTGACAAGATAAGAGGAAACCAACACAAACACAACGCCGTGTGGTGCCCCGTCGTTGGTTCAACCCGACACAGGAGATAGTTTTCTTCTATCCACTCAACTTCATAATCATCCACAACAAACACGGAGTTCGAAACTGGTGTACGAGGGTGGTTAGAAGAGAATGTCAACTTCAAAGTGAAAAAGGGGAAGGGGGGATGCTTGACCTTTTTGTCCCTCGGCAATAAGGTACTTCAAGTATGTTTACAATAAATATAATCTTACCAATACTAGCTTGTCAACAAACAAATTAAAAATAGGTTTGACTGATACGTTTCATTATTTTCCCCTTCGGTTCTTTCAATTTGTATCTTATTTATAGAAAACTATATTCGAAGATTGTTCTTATATAATCCAACACCTACGTAAGCTTAGCTCTTCAATATTGTGACCATACAACTACCCATCCTATTATTTAATTCACTGATACAAATTCAACTGGTTTTTTTTTTTTTAGAGAAATAGTCTCCTAGGTAAGCCTTCCTTAAGTGTTAAGTCTCGTGAAATAATAATAAAGCAAAAACAAGTTGTTGTTTTAATCTAATAAAATACGAATGTTCATTTAGACTTGAACCTTAGTGTTAACTGCTAGTACAGAGCATGCTACAATGTTTACCATAACATTCAATGACTCAATTTTTCAGATAAAGTAGTAAATTTAAGGAAAAGTATGATAATTCATATTGACCCAGATGCTTAAAAATTCTATTTTTTTAAAAATTGTTGGATTTTAAACTAATTTTTAACCATATGATGATAATATGATGAATATGCAGTGGCGCCACTGGGGGTGAATGGGGGTGGGCTGCCCTAGGTGACACCAAAATGAAAAATTCTATATATTCCCGTTATTTGGCACAGGAAAACAAGGAGGAGTTCTATGGGTTAAATCGTGAGGGGGTAACACCATGAGACACCTACCCTAGTGACAACTCTGTGAATATGTGTAGCAACAAAACTTAGGTAATTATGGTTGCATAAAGAATGAATGAAACAATGGATGACTGACATTTTTCATTTTACATCAGGTTGTACAACTTTAAAGGCATTAAATTAAAAATACACCTTTCACAAGTTAAATTCTAGAGAGCAGTGCTGTTGTATTACAAAGAAAATTACTCAGATTTTAAACAACACATATCTTAGTTTAAATATTTAGCTGTGTTAAAGTTAAAATCCAATTACTAGACCAATCATCCCCAATCATACTTAATCAGGCAGAAATGTTGTTTGTCCATTCTATTAAAGATATAGTTTTTAGAATTCTCAAAAAAATCTGGTCACATTTTGTATATTAGAAGCCCAGGGATTTAGGTACGTTTATATATAAAACACTTTTCAGAAACCATGAAATGAACTCAATTTTCAACTTACTATTGTTTCCTTCTTCTTCTTATTGATTTATGTCTTACTCTATTTTCTTTTTAATTAGTGTAAAAGAAAGTGTTAGACAATAAATGATTTAAATTTCACAACAAGCAAAGGCTTTAATATATATATATGATCAGCTGAGCAGAAAATGTGTCCCAAAAAGTAAACAAGTCTAACCAAAACTCAATAGCCAAGCCAATTTATAAATTTAATTGTTTGGTGTGCAGCATCAATTAAATGTTTAAGTCTGGGAGAGGCCTTGTGTTTCCTAAACTCAGATTTTCAACTGAAGACCTCTGTCGAAGAATTGGATTCATGAAATGTTTTTTAATTATCCCTTCTATCAGATAAAGGTTAAAAAATAAAAAAATAAAAAAAGATTGCGCTGAATGAGGTTTTATGACAATATAACAGCTCTGAACCTTTGATACTTTTAAATATATTAACTAATGATATATCTGTATAGTTTTGAACTTTAAAACATAATATCTCAAAATTACAAAAATGTCACATTGCCGTTTCTTCCACTGAGGTCCTCAAATAAAAAGATTCAAATTTGTACGAACATTTAGGATAATATGCCATTTAAAAATTGACTAAAAAGAAATTGAAATATAAAGCTTTTTTGAATTGTAATGTTATTTTTAATACTAAACGAAGATTAAGATTCTGAGATCTTGAGGTAACACCTCATCAGAAATCACTGAGTACAAAAATTTGACCAATAGATCCAACTCACATGGTTGAGAAAAGTCATGCACTGAACTAACTTCTTGTTTTTTTCCTAATAATTTTTATTAGTCTTCAAGTCTTCACCGTTGTTTTAAACCCATAAAGCAGGGGGAAAGTTTTGTTACATCAAATTGTTTTTGTATTATATTTCCAAATTAGAATATAATGCCATATATATTATTACTATGGTCTAGCAAAATTCATTTTGTCTATATTACAGATACCACCGATATTTTTTTGCCAAAATGAGTATTTGTTAGAACAAGAACCAGCTGTCACATTTGATGACGTCATACTTAAAGATATGACTCGTAATTATGTATATTTTGTATAACTCATTTAATTTGTATAAACAGAAAATTTGTCTTTAAACGAAGTTTCTAATGTGTTTAAAGCTCCATTTCACTCATCTATCATTACCTACATATGACTCATGCCAAAGCAAACTGTCCTTTATAAAAATATACAAAAAAATTAGGAACTCCTTTTGAGCCTCCAACTTTGACTCATAATTAATTCTAACCCATAGTTTGCACACAGCCACCTTTTATAAATAAAACAAAGCAATAGTAATGGAGTCAAAAGGATGAATGCTCATCAAAGACAACAAGTCTGCACACCATACATTTTGTTATTCCATATGAAACGAAATGTTTTAGATATCTGCGACTATGCGTGCATCTTTGCTATTAGAGCAGTTAAAGTATACTCAGCATTGGCATTATTTACACAATATTTCCAAGTATACAAAAATAGGCCATTACCTAAACAAAGCCCATGGCATGCTGTATCGTGGCTGTACATATTAATACTAGGAGATTAGGACTCTTTTGGTTCTTTCACTATTGGGATCGATTAATTAATTTGTTGAATTTTGTTGAGTTATTTAAAAATCTAAATGATAAATTTTTTTCTCGTGAATTTTAAAACTCAAAATGTCACTTATTATGAAATATCAGTGACATCAATATACCTTTACATATTACCGATATTGCAGATATCCTGGTATCAGTAGATCCTTCATTATTACTATTCTACTCTTTCTTCTATCCTCTAGTGTTTCTAAGTTTAGTGATTAAACAAATTAGGTAACTGGAGAATATTAACCATATTAATTATTCCTCCTAATAGTGGTGTAAATATTACCCCACAAATTTTTGCAATGATTGATATCAATTAGGAGCTAATACAAAATATTTTCCCCAAACCCCGAGTATAAAAAGTTCTAATGGTAAAAATTCAGCAATTTTTAGCCTAGTTTCTAGACTTTATCAACAGATTACAGTTTTGCCTAACTAAGTTGTAATAAGTTTGAGAAACATTAAGGTTGTGCCTGTTAGAATTAGATTGAGTGTGTGTTTTTTTTTTATGACTATAAAATTATTAAAATACTATAAATATAGTATATTAGGATCAGGGTCACACCAAATTTCGTCTAAGCTGGGAAACCATCTGCCAGACACAGCCATTTAGTTTAGGAAGCACATTTTGATAAGGATAACATTATGATGTTTGTGGGATGTAAAAAAAAAATTCAGAATAACTCATGCTTTATAACCTTGCACATATGTCTATTTGGTAAAAGCGAAGTATGTTGACCGTGACGTCACAGTCATGGCGGCCTTCTTTGTTGTTATAGCACGTCCTTTAAAAAGCTTTAAAATTAAAATTATATTGCTATACCTAACCCAAACCCTAAAACCTTCAATTTTCCGAAAATTCTTAAGCTATACCTAACCCAAACCCTGAAACCTTCCATTTTTTATAATCCTTTCAGAATTTATAGAACTTTCTTTTCCAGCAACCGGTTGCGTCGTGACGTCACGGTCGACATACTTCGCTTCAGCCGTCTATTTTTTTTCCACATGAAAAAATGAATAACTGGAAATATCTGTCATGATTTAGACTCAGACATTATAACATTAGGAAAGGGTAATACAGCAAGAATAGTAATTGTTTATAAGTAATAAAGTACTAGTGCAAAAATATCAATAGACTTAAAGAGGAAAATGCAAAAACTTTAATGTATTAGTATTAAAGTTCTTAGCCTAATTTTATTAAGCAGGACTAAACTAAGACTTCACTAAGAGTTAAGACACCAGACTCACCAGTGCCAGTACCTCTCAACTAGAAGTCTAGACTAGATTTAGATGGAATTCAGAATAGTAATAACTCTAGTAATTTAGTGTTTAGTTTTAGCGCAGGCGTAAAAAAAAACTTATATTATATTGATATATATATATATAACTTTATTATGATTTAACATTGATTTGACTTGGTCAAAATTTAAACTAAAATCTCTGAGTCTGAGTGTTGAGTAAACTGAGTTAGAGTTAGACTAGTTAGAGTCTAGACTTCTAGACATTCATATAAATTTAAGTATTTTAAGACTTAAATTTCAAGTTATCTTATTAGAAATTAATAATTAAAATATAAATACTGCAGCTTAAAAACGTATAACTCGTTACAACCAACTAAGTTGAGCTGAAGAATGAGATGCAATTGTTGGCAGAAAGTCTGAGAAAGCCGACATACACTGTTGATTGGGACCAAGTTCGACAACTTGGTGCAATTCCCGTGACCCCATTCAAACCAGTTACTTTTTGTGGGGTAAAAAAGAAACAGTTTCAATATAATAATACAATCTATGTAAAAATATGTGTATGCAAAATATCTTAACACAAATTGTGCATTATTCCGCATCTAAATTAATGTGGAATTTAGCAGCGCATTATGTGAAACAAGTAAAGATTCCAGCAGGTGACGAGAGAACCAACAACAAGCGCCATTTTGCAAACCACTTGCTTTCTTCACTTACCTTTTTCCAATGCAGGGAATGTATTGAGGAGCTCGTCATCTCGAGAAACTTGGGTAATAATGGACGTACTGTCCATTTAGAAGACGGCTGCAACCTCCGGTCGGCGACGTGTTTGCTATTTAAATTTGGAATTAAGCCAAAAACTGTCAGTCTCAACACATCAAGACATCCAAGTAGTAAATACCGTGCTACACACCACTAGTAACATCATGAATATTAATGAGCACAGTACAGCGCCGAGGCCGAATAGCTGAATCGCAGAAAGTAATAAAAGTGGGTCATTACCAGGAGAATAATCTTTCAGCAAAATTATATTTAAAATGAAATAATAATATTATTTAACAATATTTTATTATATTTTTTATAACAGTCGTTGCAGATTCAAAAGTCCAGTAAACTCGCTGTATCCATACGTTCGTCGAAGTATAGCCAATGAAAAATAAGGTTAGCGCTGTTCTGTCCCGAGGTGGCCTCGCGACCTGGCAACTTTGTTTTAAGGAACGGTAATTTCGTTTATTAAAAGATAAGTTTAAAATAAAAGAACTTCTTACTTGCACTTACTATGACTTTATTTGATACTGATACATTTTCTCATTGACAGGTGCAAGAAGACTTCCACAAAAGATGTCTACTCTATTTATTGCAATTTATGGATCTAACATTACACAACATAATTTTTTTTTTAATTAATTTTTTAATATTTAATGAATTTATATTTTCCCCTGACAGATGGTTTTCACTGTAACTTTTATGTGAATATTGATTTTATTATTATTTAAATTTTACATAGTTATATTAAATAAAATAGAACATGTAAAATTTATAAAAAGACAATAGAATATATAAAAGGCGTGTGTAAAATTAACTGAAATATGAGTTTCAGCAAATGTTAAAAGGTTCAAGTAGGCTAATTAGGATAAATGGCCAGTATTATAATACACACAGCGGCGTATCGTGGGTATGTGCCGCCCGGGGCAGAACCAAAATTTGCCGCCCCCCCCCCTCCCAGAAAAATATGTCAACGCTGTAAAGATAGTTTTTATTAGAAAGTAATAATGAAACTGTAATAGGGATAAAAAGAAAAGCTTTATTTCTTTAATAAAAATAAAATTTTCGGTTTTTCCTGATTGCACTTGCTTTCGTGTATCAATATTTTCAGCCTTGCCATCCTCAATAGCCAAAATTGAAATAAGAATAGATTATAAACTTTTGGCGTCATCGGTAATGCTTGTAATTAATTTTTCATTAACTTAATTTCAGAGAAGCTATTTTAAGACCTTCATTACTTAAGACTATTGTAAGCAATGTTCAAATTAATTATATTATTTTAAGCAAGGTAACTTGGAGCCTTAATATCTTAATAAACTTTAATAAATCAAGTGCTCTTGAATTCATTAATTCTTTTTTTACCCTTGGGGTAAAATAGTCTTTGCTTGACAATGTCATTTGAATACATTTCAAAGGCCATCAGATCGCCTGGTGTACGAAAATTGTATAAGTTTTCAAAATTCTACATACCTGCCAAAATCTCACATGAATTCTACAGTAATCTCATCTTATGAATAATAGATTAATATATCATACAGAACGGAATGGGACTGCATAAACATTTGTTGAATTTTGTTGTTTTTTTATGAATAATCGAACTTTCTTCTCAACTGTTTTTCTAAATAACATGGATACATATTTTTGTATCACCAAAAATTTGCTGGCTGGTACTTTGACGTGAAGATTCGATTTAAAGAATGGTTTCTCCACATAAAATTTTTATCAAATTTCAAAGCATCCTTAAATTATTATTCTGAAGCCTTGCTTGTAAAGTAATTAGATATTCCAAATGATTATGGGCATGAATAAGAATGCGTAACAACGTTCTAGAGTACTAAAATAGATAATTCGTTTCAGTTGGATTATCATGTAAACAGATTAGATTTAATGACCTATTTGAGCAAGATTTGACAGTGAGAGTTTATGTTATAGCATCTTTCTTAAACGCCTCTATACTTTCCAGCCATGAAGAAGAAGTATTAAAACATGAAGATTCCCTGCAATCCATTATTTTAAAATCCTCATTTATTTTTAAAAAATCCTTTCAGCAATGTAAGCAGATTCACTTTTACTTCAAATTTTAAAGATTCTACAATGTGTACTTCTTTATTTTCAATCGATTATAACATATCCGATAACTAGACTTGTTTGGTGATTATGTGAAATATATGAAGCTGGGAAAACCTGGCTGAGGATAGGACCACATGGCGGGCTATAGTGAAAGAATGATCACTACGAGCAGAGGAGCAATCTAGGGAAGAAGCAGTTGGAAAAAGGGCGAGGAGAAAGGCAGACAACACTTCCCGACTACATTCGTGTGTGTAAAATGCAGAAGAGACAGCCACTCAAGGATTGGTCTCATCAGCCACACTAAGAGCTGCAAATATAAAAGATAAATCTATTGTCTTTCGTACACGGACAGATGCCATACACATGAAGAGCTATCGAATACAATAGAACAATATGGGGTATCTTGTTCCTGAAAAAGGGTGATTTTTCGCGATCTATATCTTTTAAAATTGCTATAAGCTCAGTTTGAATTTTAGATGACACTTTTTAAAACTTTCTTTCAATGTTTTGTGAGTGCTCGATTGTACTTAGCAAACAAATGCATTGGTTCCGTATTATTGCCTTTATTTCCAATAGTATTGGCATTTCTGTGACAGAAAAAAAACAACATATTTACTTTTGCCAGGCATTAATAATTTCAAAATTTTTAACAAAAACGTCCTGCCACTTTGTTTGTGTTTTTTACTTTTACAACTTATTGTTGTTCTTTGTCAATTCTTTTTTATTCGATTTCTGATGATTAAAAGAAAAAAAATTGTTGGAAATGTTGAGCTTTTGTTCATTTGTAGCTACGTTTGGATATATCCGTGCAAACTTTTAATTTCATTAAATAAACAATTTTGCTCATTATTATTATTATTTTGATTCTTGAAATCAAAAGACATTAAAATAAAATAATAATATTTTGTTAGAATAAACCATGTAAGAACCCCAACACATTTTTCCTGTAGTTTATTTAAATTAAAATCAATCTTGAATCAATTATATTTACCAGAACCATATGGTCCTATTCGTACACTAATTTAACCCCTTTGTTTTCCACTTCAGTAGCATTGGTAATAGAAGACTTTAGATTCATAAGGGAGTGTGAAATTCTGGCATTTGAAATGTTCACGTATATAATATAGTTTCTTTATTTCTTTGAATTTTTTTTTTTATCTTTCTTTTATTTTATTTTAATAAACTTTTTTGGAACGCTTTTCATTTTTGACGACAATTAACGAGGAATTAGACGCTCACCCCCCTTTTTAACACACAATGTGCCGCCCCGAGCTTGGCTCAAGTTTCATGTACAATAAGTTTTGATTTCTCAACAGGAGCGGCTGTCAAATTTTAAAGAATCATTTAAGCTACCACTAATTCAGTGTTACATTATCAAACTACCTAAGTTCTTTTCAGGACAGTAGCATTAGTATCAGAAGAATTTATATCCAATAAGGAGTTTGAAGTTTTGACGTTTGAAAAGTTGACATGCCTTAGGAAAAATCTTTTATTTCTGTTATTAGTCTAATTTCTTATTTATTTTGTTTTATTTCGATAAAAAGCTCGACTTTTTTATGTTTTTTTTTCTGACACACTAATTAACGACCAGGAATTTGCCGCCCCTGGCAAAGTGCCACCCGGGGCTTTTGCCCCCTTGCCCCCCCCCTTCGCTACGCCACTGAATACACAATTAAGTGGGGGTATTTTCTTATATTATCGCTAATCTCTTTTTTTTTTTTTTTGCATTCATATTTTTTAAAATCACAACTTTGTCTAACTGACTTAAAATAATGCACATTTTTCTATGGTGTATACAAATTTAGAATGATTTAGTTTTTAAAAGCCAATAATAAATAAATAACTTTAATTGAACTCCTTGCCTGTAATTGAAACATACACAAGTTTTAAAATAACATGTATCAGTCGTAACTCTACAACCTCTTAAAGTGGTTGCAACATGATTTATTTTATACGAGTTTATATGTGCCGGCCAGGAATCTTCTCAGACACAGCTACTGCTCGTAAAACGATGTGGTCGTTAAGTTGAATTCGCTATGTATGCAGTAATGTGAAATAATGGTATAGTTATAATAATATCCAAGTTGAATTCGCTATGTATGCAGTAATGTGAAATAATGTTATAGTTATAATAATATCCAAGTTGAATTCGCTATGTATGCAAAATTGTGAAATAATGTTATAGTTATAATAATATTCAAGTTGAATTCAGTGGCGTAGCTATAAATTTGTAGGGGATTGGGGGCGCTGGGGACTTAATCTCTTTGGTGGCCCCATATACATAGCGGTAGCGTAATAATTAATGTATAAGAAAAATTCTTGCTTCTAATATGGCTAGAGGTCGTAATGTCGAATTTTCCTAGTAAGTTGGAGATGCGTAACTGTGTTTTCGCGCCAATGGCTTATTTATTATTTATTTTTGATGCCCTTGACAAAGTTTAATTTTGCGGTTATTCAATAATAAATTTGAATAAATTAACAAAATAGAGTTCGGCGGCCTTGGCAACTGCCCCGATGCCAAGATGCTACGCCACTGGTAAGATGCTCAGGTCGTACGAAAGTTTAAGACAAGCTGTAATAAACCATTTGCCTAAATAAAATTAGTGTAGTTAAAGAAAGATAATTTGTATTAAGACTGCTCTTCAAAATATATATATTAGTTACATCCCCTGTGTCGCTTTTTTTTTTAAATATTAAAAAAATCACCGTGATAATGTGATATAAAAATCATGTTATTTATTTTATTTCCGCCCGCTTGTTGCAAGGTTTTCATTTTTTTAAAAACAAAACAATAATTCTATCCGTTTTATTTGTAAAGAATCTTTTCAGTGAAACTTTCTCCCTTCATAACCCACCTGTTCCGGCAAAGGAGACAGGCAAACTGTGTCAGTCTTTTTTTTTTTTGTTCAACAGCGGTTGATATCTGATAGCAACTACAACTCTCATTTATATAGAGTTAACCCTTTAAGAGTCAAAAACATACCTTATCAAATGAAATTATTCTACATCCTACAGTTGGCTCTCTAAGACGTTACTCATTTTGTGTGTAGGTCTGTTAGTGTGAAAGAATTTAGGTGTTTCGGGACAGTCTGGTTAATACAATAATATAGTTTTCAATTATTTGGGGCGGGTGGGA
>MUZC01000709.1:47542-65427 GCA_002072015.1 Radix auricularia | reverse complement strand
TTTTATTTGGGGGGGGGGGGGTGGTAAAATGCTTTAACATTTTAGTAGGCACGGGCATGGCATTTATACTTCTATCATAATTTAATTATTAACGCTCCAAGAACAAGGAGTTAGTTTGAGAACAAATTCTAAACATTCTATTTTTTGAATGCTGTACGAGTAGCCCTATGTATATTTTTATTGTGTCGTACACCCTCCATACTTATAAAAATACAGCATGAGTTGTGAAATATTGCTTTTTGGGAGGCAAACAAGGACTGTCAGAGGAAACTCCATTCCCTCTCCCCAGCACACACACTACACACCAAAAGCCGCTCTAAAGCGTTTGAGAGAGAGATGATAATTGCCTCTATTATAACCTGCCGCGTTGCCTTACGAGGGTCGTGAATAGAGTTTATGCCTTTCGTCTACGCCTCGTTTCAGATGGTGCAGGGACGCACAAAAGAATCAAGACTCCACGAGAAAGCTTTGCAAATTTACGGACATGGTACATCACCCCTTCACAAAGTCAGTTTGACGTCACATTCCTTGGTATCTCATTGTCTGATTTTTTAAATTATTTATCAAATAAGCGCTACGGAAAGGGTAGGACTTTCTCAAGGCTATCCTCTGTAAATTGTAAACATTTAATTGTGAGGAATGTTTTGTAAATATCTCGATTCTTAACTTCCCTGAATACTTGCCCTCAAAATAAAATGCTTGGTAATACTAATACTTGGTATTTAGTATATCATATTCGCTACATCATCTTCGAGACCTAAGTCGGGGGTTTTTACTGAGCCAATTTTGCAGGTGAACTAAAGTATGTTGTTGCTCTGAGGCAGAAATCACAAAATAATACATTTTAAAAAAAAAAACCTCTATTCCCTACCCTATCAATCGCTACAAATGATAATAAACTCATCTTTACTGTCTTTACAGCCCACAGAACACAACCTTCTATTACTTTACTTTCAGGGGTAGCGCAACGAGTTAGGGGGTATGTGGGAAAGACGGAACAGCAGTTCGCGTTGCTCTGACCAATAAAAATGCCGTTAACAAACAAAACGAGATATCGGATTGGCTGATGGACCTGGCTGGTTTCCAGGCCCCGGCAGCTCGCGTTCAAGCGGAAGGCAACTCGCCACTGCGAGATTTCGGAATACATTTTCAGAGATTTTCCTACCTCGGAACTTGTGTGATATTGTGTTTATAATAAGACTAAGAAATCGTTAATCAGTGTTTTGGATTTTTTTAATTTATTCCCGTGTTAAAGGGACACAATCGCCTCGAGAATGATACCGCCGAGGTGAACACTGGAATATTAGATCCAGAAGTTGGATAATTTCTATCGTGAGCCGTCGTTCTTCTTTGTTTTGGACACTGCCATTCAAAGTCGGGATTCTCTCTCGACAACATGGCGGCTTATCGGCCTCATAGATCCAGCTCTTCGAGCCGTTTCTTCTTGCGCTTTGTGTTCGTTCTGTACGCGTTATCGGAGACGGTGCACCACACAGCACAGGCCAACCAGTACTCCAAAGAGTCTGAATACACAGCACAGCACGGAAAGTGTGAAAAAATCACTATCCCCCTGTGCAAGGACATCCAATACAATGAGACGATCATGCCGAATCTGCTCAACCACGTGAAGCAGGACGACGCTGGCCTGGAGGTTCACCAGTTCTTTCCTCTCGTCAAAGTCCAGTGCAGCAGACAGCTCAAGTTTTTCCTCTGCACGATGTACGTGCCCGTGTGTACGGTCCTGGAGGAGGCCATACCCCCGTGCAGGTCCCTGTGTAACGAGGCTAGGACGGGTTGTGAGAGTCTGATGAACAAGTTCGGATTTGAGTGGCCGGAGACCCTGAAGTGTGACCAGTTTCCTCCGTCCGGGCTTTGTGTAGGCGAGAACACCACTGAACAGGCCGAACCCACGAAAAGACCAGGTTCTTCAGGAGGCTCGACTGGTTCTGGAGTAATCCAACCCGGAGAAACCAATACTGGAGTCATTGGAGGTAGGTTTCGTTCCTGGCTTTGCAAACTTTGTTAGTTCATCTATTAATCCTAATAGTTATCAATATGACAATGTCATGCAACTTTGGTTAATATTTGTAATAAATCACTAATCATTCTTATGTTTTTACTGTGATAATTGAAATCTATCAGAATCAGGTTGAAGAAATCTACTACGAGTACATCATCAAGTCAATCAAGTAATGAAATGATTGATTGTTGAACAGAGACACAGAGTTTTGGGCTTTTATCCATCTGATTTATATATTCATTGAATTAGAATATCATGATGAATGTTGACACAACTGTCTTCATTTCCAATGAAAGTGAAAGCACGTGGACATGCCCTTAATTTAATGAATATTTTTGCCTTAACTAAGCCAGAATAAAACGTTTAAGATTAAGTTATAAATGTTGTATAGTTTTTAAGAGTATTTTTGTGTTGTTGAAGTGGGCTAAATACTAAATAGCGGTGGTTTGAAAGGTGTTTTTGAAATTTAAAGGTAGTGGATGCGTTTGATTCTGCCTCTTTTCCTGTAAATTCTCTTGTTGAAGAGAGAAATTATTCAATGTCTTCTGATTCTGCACAGCCTTTTTCATTTCTCTAAGAATAGCTCCGGTAAAAGCGAAGTATGTCGACCGTGACGTCACTGTCATGGCAGCCTTCTTTGTTATAGCACGTCCTTTAAAAAGCTTTAAAATTAAAATTCTATAGCTATACCTAACCCAAACCCTAAAACCTTCCTTTTTTGATAATCCTTTTAGAATTTAAGTAACTCTCTTTTCCAGCAACAGGTAGCATCGTGACGTCACAGTCAACATACATCGCTTCAGCCTAGCTCCTTGTAGTTGTAGCAGATTTCACATTTTAAAACATTCTTACTTACTGCTCTTTACTCGCAGTGCTGACATTGTTTAAATGGCAGAATATAGCAATCTCAGGTGTGATATGACACAGTAACAACCCGAACTGATCAAGTGTATACGGCTTTTCTGAGAGTTTTTTTAAAAACAGGGTGAATTTTTAGAAAATGATATAATAGATATATTAAAATTTATAATATAAGTTGGGGGTGACTGCAATCAGTCTGAGTGAGAAATATTAATTTAAAATTCTAAGTAACCGAGTCAGACAAAACTTTATTACCCCTAAAATGTTGAGAGATTTTTCCATACTGTTATTTCCTTGTTACATAAGCAGAATTTTTTTTATTTATTTAAAAAAAATTTTTTTTTAAAGACAAGTAAGAAAAGACATAAATATCTAAAATGAATTCGAAAGGAAAATGTTTTCATTTATTTCTTAATTTTTTTTAAACGTAAGTTTTGTTCTAGTGATGAGGTATCCATAATTAAAGATTATCATAAATTATTTATTTGGGACTTTCGTCTGCCAGAGTTCCTATATGGTCTTGACATTTCAGTGTTATGAAAAATCCCCAAATTTGTTGTTTTTTAATCTGGAGAATCCCTCTGATTTTGTAACAAAAAAATATCAGTGCAATGTCTTGAATTTTTACCATTGACTTTCTTTGGGTTGGGTTAAAAAAATCATAGTCTTTATCATGTTTAAAAATAATAAAATATTGTCTGGCAAGTGACCTTTCACTTTTAATAAATGTGTTCAGGGTTTTCTTATTTTCTTTTGGGGAAGTTTATGTTTAGGTGCCAAGGTGCGCAATAAGTTTGGATACACTTTTCAGAGTGGTTGATTTCTTTCTGCTTTGTTTTGTTAACCGAATAAGTAATAATCTAATTATCTTAGATTGGTTGCCTTTTATTGATTTCTCATGTTATCAATTTTAAAATTAAAAGGCTTTATGGCCTTAGGCATTTTTGAAGAATGAGATTAGAATTTGTAATTGGGCTGAAATGAAGTATCCAAAACAATGTGCAAGATATATGATCATATACCATTTTGGTAATTTTTCTCTAATAAAGTGGGCAGATTATTTGGGGATCCATTTATCACTGCCCAAAATTCGGGGCTATTGAGTTACAATTTCTAACCATTTATCAAACGTTTATTCAGGTTTGTTTGTATGCATATTTATTTGTAGCAAATTTCTGTTTGTTCTCTATAACCCTAGATAATGCTGGTATTGAAAAGGCTCCCCCACCCCCTGTTTTATTAGGGCACAGTGGCCCCTGTTTCAATAAATACAGTACTTGTTAAAATTAAGCCCCATTTCTTCATTACTTTAAAGAACTGCTTAGTTTGAGTTAAAACCTTCAGGAAACCATAATTTTTCAAATACCGGAGGAACCCTATATAAATTTTACTTGATGTCTCAATGTGTTCTATATTTATTTAATGCACTGAAGTTTTCAATGCAGTTACATTCTTTCCTGGGCTGGGTAATTCTTCAGGCTCATTGTTACAGTAATTTGAAGGGAACCCATGTCAACAACAAGATCATTCTCATCACACAACGTCCCTTAAAAACTTTTAACATCCCGACTACAATAAACTGCATTTCATAATGCCTCAGGGTTATGAAAATTCAATGATATACATTTGTAATTTGTTTCTCTGATCTAATCATTTAAGAATCAACTGTAGCCTCCAGTTAGCCATTAATGAATTTACAAAATCAAATTTTCTTCTTTTAAATATCAAAAGTTCAATCACAGCCGATAATTTTGTTCGTGACTTTTTGAAATCGTCCTCAATTTAAAATGAAAAATTATATCATTTTCAATGATCACTTATTTAGACAGCTTGGAACGGTCATATTCACAAGAGATTTATCTTGTCACCCAAATGTTATATGTAAATAAAAGACATTTCTAAACAGACCTTTAAAAAAATAAAGTAATTTTTTTTAGTCCTACCATCTAGAAGATTTTTAAGCATCGCTACTAATTTACTTAATTTGGTTCATTTCACAATTTTCTTTTCCCAGTTTTATAATATTGGTTAATGTTCAACAGTTAATTTTGTTGAAATACTTTCTTTTTTTCTCCGTCATTTTTTAGATTGATTTTCAGCATATAGATTTCTCATTTAATATATATATTTTTTAAATACATTTTCATAAACAGTTTTTAAGTAAGGAATTGTAAAAGCTTGCAATATCTTATTTGGTTAAATTGTGTGTTTATTGGCTTTTGAAGGGTTAATTTACCAATAATCTCAGAAATGTGTTTGATATATCAGCAGCTGAATTCCGTTAATTTTTAGTGCTAATTATAAGAGATTTTACCTATTTGTTATTTCAATTCTTTTTTATTTTGTCTTTCAGGCCAAACCTCTGCACCACAGACAAAAAATAATCTTGGCTTCAACTGTCCTTCAGTGCTGGCAGTGCCAAATGGCTTTGACTATCACCTGAAGGTTGGAGACGAGCTTGTAAAGAACTGTGGTGCTCCTTGCTATGACATGTTCTTTGACACAGACGAACGGGAATTTGCCAAATGGTGGATTGGCATCTGGTCATGCATCTGTCTGGCATCCACCCTCTTCACGGTGCTAACCTTTCTCATTGACATGCAGAGATTCCGCTACCCAGAACGACCCATTATATTTCTCTCTGGCTGCTACTTCATGGTTGCCACTGCCTATGTTGTAGGGTTTGCACTCAGGGAGAAGATATCATGCAATGAACCTTTTGAACCCTCAAACAACAATATTGACAAAAAGGATATGCTTCCTGTGGTAACTCAAGGCACCAAGAAGGAGGGATGTACAATCCTGTTCATGATGCTCTACTTTTTCAGTATGGCCAGTTCAATTTGGTGGGTCATTTTAACTCTGACCTGGTTCCTGGCAGCTGGGATGAAATGGGGTCATGAGGCCATTGAAGCCAACTCACAGTACTTTCACCTGGCCGCGTGGGCGGTCCCTGCTATCAAGACCATTGCCATCCTGGCCATGGGCCAGGTGGACGGGGATGTTCTCAGCGGCGTCTGCTACACTGGAATATTTGATGTTGACGCTCTCCGGGGATTTGTGCTGGCACCTCTGTTTGTGTACCTCATTATCGGCACCTCCTTTCTGCTGGCCGGGTTTGTATCCCTGTTTCGCATTCGCACAATTATGAAGAGCGATGGCACCAAGACAGACAAATTAGAAAAACTTATGGTTCGTATTGGAATCTTCTCAGTCCTTTACACGGTCCCAGCCACGATAGTAATTGCCTGCTATTTTTATGAGCAGGCATTCAGGGATAAGTGGATGGTCACGTGGCAGAGCCAGATGTGCACTGAGTTTCGTTCAACCTGCCCCAGTGGCGTCACTTCCAAGCCATGGCCAGATTTTAATGTTTTTATGATCAAATACCTTATGACTGTGATTGTCGGCATCACCTCTGGAGTATGGATCTGGACGGGTAAAACCTTCCATTCATGGAGGACTTTCTCGAGTCGAATCTTTGTGCGCAGAAATAACGAATCTGTGGTGTAGAGTTACCTAGTTTTTTTTTTGTTTTTTTTAAATGGATTCCTGACAATTAACAAAGTAATTAGTCAAACGTCCCAAAAGGATATTGGGTCTTGTAGCATTGTTACAAGTTTGTAAATACTGGATCAGTTGGGGATATAATAAGATAATAGTCTTATTATTTTCCTTCAAGTTATGTGGATATCCGTGAATATTTGGAAATAGAGTTTGGCTACGTTAACGTGAATTGCTGACAATCTGTTACTGTTGGTGGATTAAGTTCACATTTAAATGTGTACATACAAGTATGCTTACTTCGAATACTGGATTTATTCTGAATTTGTTCAAGTGTGGAGTATCTCTAGTAACATAGCTTCACTACAAAGTCAGAGAATTCAGTTATTGTCTAACTTTAGCTTTAACAGAACAAATATGGCTTTGTTATATTCATGAGAGTTTTCTGTGCTGGTGTGGTCTACTGCCATGTAAGACACAACAAACCACAGTGTCATCGATGGATGTGTTGTATATGTCAAAGCTCCTTGGATTTCATCTTCTACTCATCTAATGAATATAAAAGAAGCTTGTCTTCTCGCAATAATCGTAACCAAATTGTATGATAACTTGATAACTTACAGTAGTGCACATAGTTCTTTTCTCCAGTTATGGCAATAATGAGCGTTACTTCCTGCCAGTCCAAAGTGAAAGTTTGTGCATTTTCTTTGAAACAATATAAGAGACTTCTTTTAAAATACCCGATTGTGTTAGTTTAACATTAATTTTTTTACAGACATGTTTGTGATGACCTTAAAGTTATGAATATGTATATTCTTGAAATAAACAATTTTGTAATCACTTCTTGTTTATACTAGAGACCGATGGTGTCTAATTTACATTTACACTAATGTGCATTGGTTGTGCTAAAAGATATTATTTTTCATTTGGACATCATTAAAGAGTTCAGTAGAGACAGCTCTTTTGATTTCACCATTGTGTCAGTTTATACAATTTTAAAATTTACTATGGTTTGTGAATGATAAAATTTCCATTATATCCGTAGGATAAAATAACAATCTGTTAATTAATGGTCAGTAAAAAGTCATTAGTTTAGCTATCAGTGATTGTAATGTTGCCTTTAAATGCATATTTGGATTATTAGTGTTTGTGTGAGTGAGTTGTTTGGGTTTTTTTTTTTTTTAACAGAAAGTTTACTGACCAATCAATATTTTTAAAAATTTATTTTATTCTTAGTCTGGAAGTATGTATGGATTGTGAAAGTTTATGTACATTATTTCTTTCTCCTCTTAAAACATTTTTAAGATGTGAAACTTTTAGTTAAGGTTGTAATGGTTGTATGATTTTGAGGACTGGTTAACTGTTAACAACAACCTTGCTTTTAACCAAGCCACGGGCATTTTGTTCATTTGTCATTTTGACAAACTTAAAAGGAGGCCACTTGATCAACACAAGTACAATGAATTGGTTACACTTGACTTATCAAACATTTTAAAAAGTCACTTTAATATGAAAACAAAAAAATCCTGCAGTAAATATGAATATATATTGTGAAAAGTAAATGGCCAACCCACTTTTTGGAGGTGGGAGGTGTCTTTTTTAAAATATTTATTTTATTTGAACATATCAATTTTAGGTGGCTCATGTGTCCATCTCAGGTAATTGAGCCCCTAAATAGTTTTCATTGCATATTGAAATATTTCATCTGAATTGTTTTCACTATATGGAACTATTTATGCCAAAGAAAGCTTCTTTTGCCAACAAGTAATAGAATTCAGGAGTTATGGTAAACATGATGGAAAGCTGAATTATAATTTATAGAAATACTTTTTAAAAAGCTGAATGCCAAACTTAAGCACTACCTCAAAATTTGCACTTGACCATTGGGGTGGTTTTTAAATTCCTTCATTATTCATTATCTAATTTTGATGCATCACAAATGGTCGCTAGAATTATTATATTTGTAAATCCTTATTTGGGTGTAATTATTTTATGCATCCCACAGGGAGTCTGACCAGTTACTACATGACCTTAGTACAGCTCTTAATGAAAGGCATAGATTTGCTTGACCAGTAGTTATAATAAGAATTAATTAACATAATAAATTCTTAAGTAAGCTGTCATTTATTGCCATTTAAGATAAATCGAGCTTGTGATATCTGATTGTTCTTCTGTACTAAGTCACTTCAGGATATTCTTAGCAGGGAATTCTCTTGTGTAGTCTTACTCCAAATAGTACAATTCTTTTACACACTAATAGGGCGAACAATCTTATCACACAAGATTAGTAAAAGTGTACTACAATGTGTTATATTTTCTTTTCAATGGTATTCAACAGATTGGTGGGGGTAGGACAGGGTGCAACATATTTGAGGGGGGCAGAAACGCTCTAAGACATGTTTTTTTTTTTAAGATTCAAAAGAAACTGCTATTTGAAGTATTTCATTGTCCTTGGTGGAGATGTGTATTTAAATTTTAAACAGCATAAAAATCAAGCTCGCATTATTAATTAAAGTCCATGTTGAGTTTACTAGAAATTTGTAACATGAAATTCCTTCAAATAGATCTATACATTTTTTTTTGGAAATTCAGAAACAAAGTTTAGAAAGTTGATAAATTAAATAATTATTCCAAACAACTCTTGATACATCATATAGCAATGGCAAATAGATGTTTAAGATCTCTTATGTGCTGTCACTTTTCATTAGAGATCTTGCTATCACACTAAATGGCCCTGCTTACTTTGACTTGCAGTATTGACAATTCTTATACTAGATCAGTAATCTCAAAACCACCCGACCCACTCATGGATTACATTATCTTTAAAAAGTAACATGGAGATAAATATTTTAAAAAAATTTTAAAATACATAAGCAATAGTGGAGAAAACCTTTAAGTAAATGAAAAGGAAATTTTCTAAAGTTTATGACATTAAGGACTTCAATGATACATTAAAATATCATTTAGAGAAAGAAATATCAATTAAGATCAGGCGGAAACTATTAACGTTAACCAAAAAAACATTTTTTCAGCTTTTAAAAAAAAAAACTGTTCCGAGCTATGAAAATATATATAATATATTTATATTTTTTCATTTCATGAAATTAATTTACTCCATAACAATATATCACAAAGTGAAAGAAGTTCAAAGACGTGTCAAGTAGCTGCCTTGTATGATACTGTTGTTCAAAGTGTGATCATTTTACTTTTATTAATCCACATTTTTTTAGGATTTAAAAACAATGCCAATAGAAGTTTTTATGTTTATCAATAATGAGCAACTCAAAGATGTGGTTGTGAGAATACCTGAATTCAGTCCTGATTTAAGTTAATGAAGACCATTTCATTCTCTAAAACATTTTATTGTAGCGCCCCATTTGATACTGTATATTTAAAACATGTATGAATAACTTATAAGGTTACAGCTTTATTACAAGTATTGTGTTAGCAATTTTAGCATCAAATCTTTTATATTTTAACATTCATTCATTCATTTATGTTTGAATTGAATTTCATTCATTCACTTATTGTGTCCCTCATTTATCAGAGCTCATGTTTTAGGATTTACTTTTTTTTTTTTTTGTACTTGCACGTCCCAGAAATTCTGTACAGTTTTGCAGATGTATATTTTTCTAGTAACTTCAGTGCCAACAACTGGAGGGTGATCTGTTTCTGAATAAAAAACCATTTGACGAAACTTAACATTAAAGAGTTAAACCGAACAAAAGTTTTATTTTTATTTATTGTGCTCTTGAATCAAAGGGGATAAGAAAAGAGAAACTCAGAAACACTATGATCTATAAACTATAGTATAGATATATATATATAATGTATATTTGAAATATAAATTTATCATTGTTTGTCTTTAGGGATGTTTCTCTGTCTTTAAGGATGTTTCTCTGTTGACAACTTGACTTAATGTATTTGAGAGTTCGTGTGTGTGGTTGGCTATCTCTGGGTAAGGCTGAACATGTTTGTTGTCAAAAACCTCCTCACAAGACCTGTGTTACGTCACGGTTGACTAACCTTCAGTGTGTAAGTTTTACGACATTGTTATGACAATGACTGATCACTGAGTTGGCCAATAAATCTTCTACTCAAAATTCAGACCAAGTCACTTTTATGATTCCAGATTTTGAAACAGAAACTTCTTTATTTCCACCACTGGTCAGGGTGGCGCCCCCCCCCCCGTACAATGTCCAGATTCCTCTCTGTAAAATTCTGAGTTTGACATTATAATAGCTGTTTTAAATAACAACATGCCAGGGCGCTGTGTTCTGTATGTTTAATACAATAGATAAGTTTGTTATAATGGGGTACTGACATAGATTGAAGAACATTTTTATGGCGCCATTAGTCGGCACTGTGAGAAAGGGGTGTAAGACCGAGAGACACTGAGTCCTTGAAATGAAGTTTGTATTCTTTGAAATTAATGTGTGTGGGAATGCCTTTATCTTGGGGGTGCGGGGGCTGGGGGCGCGCCTGGTGTGATTGTAGACCTGTCACAGCGTTGTCAAAAGTCATAAAGGAGTTGAAAGAAAATCGCGGGACTTCTTAATCCCCAAATATAGGGAAAACACTTGAGAGTGAATGGCCAGCGTTTAACTGTGGCTTCTCTTGCGTTTGCTTTTAATTCCTTTTCGATACAGCTTCTAAACGGGCCCGTTGTGCAGATGAAGCCTTAAAGAGATGTATGTTTTAAATCTTATCAGATACTATTGTGGGGGGGGGGGGGGCAGAGAGGGTTCTAGGATGTAGTGTCGCCGCTGTTGTAAGCAGACAGGGCTGTTGGTTGTAGGAGTTCAACAGTAGTCCTGCTGTTGTAGGAGTTCAACAGTAGTCCTGTAGGACTTTTCAGCTTATGACTCCGGGTTACTGAACTTTAGACCTCGTCTTAAAATTTACAGTCATCGTTTGCAGATATTTCAACATGTTATTGATATTGAGTTTTTCCTCAGTATTATAAAACCACGATATCTCTGCGCATACGGTTCCATTATCAAGTTATGTTTGTAATGTTCAATCGTTGCGTGTGCCGCTTGGTAAGCCATTAGTCAGTTGTTGTTTTTGGGTTTTTGTTTTGTTTTTGCCAAATGTCCCCCAAGATAAAGCCGCCATTCCGGGCCTTGTATTTCTCTCTGAAGAAAGAGAGAGGGGGGCTTAGCTCGATAACAGCAAAGCCTGCAGTCTTTCTGCTACTGTGACCTTTTTCACACTGCTGGCGTGACTCAGGCCGGACCGTGTGAGTCAGGCACTTAGTGGGGCGGTTTGTCTAGGGGGAGGGAGGGGGGGTCTCTGTAGATCTCGTGAAATTTAAATTCATTCGTCTCTTTGCATTGGTTGGTGTACTACTGTAACCTTTTGGAATCAATTATTAACCAAAGTTATTTATATCGCTATTAATACTACATCATGTTACAGACTTCTTTGACAGTGGTCCTCAAAACCTAAACTTACTCTTTCAACAAGGGTGTCAAGAGTTAAGAAATTGTAGAGCCGTTTCCCAAAAGTGATATCTAAATCCTCAAAGTATAATTTCAGTTTAGTTGATTAAGCTCTATGCTTTATTTAATGATAATATAAGTATATATACATATATGTGTGTGTGTGTATTATGAAAATTTAGATTATTGCAAACGAGGCAAACACCCCAGTTGTCAAAACAATGTCTGCTGTTATTCCAGTTTGCTTCCGTTACTCAAGGCTCTCCTGTCAACTCCCTACATTTGAAGGTAAAGGCCTTAAGTGGTCCTGCGTGCTGATCTATGATCTATGTTGCAGTCCTTGTGTTGCTTACAAACCCCCCCCCCCCAAGACGCCTACTGTTGTTTGTTACAAGGAAGCGTGTGTGACCTGTTCTCTCTGTCTGTATTGTTTGTTTTCTTCTCATAGTTTGGAACAACGACTGGGTAGTGTGTGTCACTGAGTAGTGTGTGAAAGAGTAGTGTGTATTGTTTGTGTGTATGCTATCATTGTTTACCCTGACAATGACAGGCTAAGATTGTAATTACTGATCATGTTAATTATTCATTAAATTACATTTATGTTTCCTCATCTCAGTTATACATTAGGATGAGTGAATCATGATGATTGGTTATTTTCATAATAATTTAAATGTTTGTATTTTTTTCAATGTAAAAATAGCTGTACAATTTTTAAGAAGAAAAAATGCTTCATGATTCAATGTCATGTGAATAGATTAAATAAAAAATGTGAATTGTGTTTATCCGTGTCTTTTTTAAAACATTTTTTTTTATACTTAGTTAATAGTAACAGTTTTATGTGCGTAAAATATTCAAGACTTGCTGAGCACAAACAAGACATACAGTCGGTGGCAGTCACATTTTAGACACAGTGTTATTATAGCGTGTCTTATCGGGGGGGGGGGGGGGTATTTTTGTGTTGTTGCAATATTGATATGCCTTAAATTAAATGGTTTATGACAAGAACAAGTCATGCTGGACTAGCTCGCAAACATTCGGACAGAGCATTGGCATACATGAGTTTAAACAAGGGTATATTTTGACAGAGGAATCGAAGTACAGGCAACCATCATACACCCAAGACTTTCAACCATCATACATGAAAGACTTTCAACCATAGTACAACCAAGACTTTCAACCATCGTACAACTAAGACTTTCAACCATCAAACACACAAGGCATTAACCATCATACACCCATGACTTTCAACCATCGTACACACAAGACTTTCAACCATCATACACAAGACTTTCAACCATCATACACACAAGACTTTCAACCATCATACTTCAACCATCATACACAAGACTTTCAACCATCATACACACAAGACTTTCAACCATCATACACACAAGACTTTCAACCATCATACACACAGGACTTTCAACCATCCTACAACCAAGACTTTCAACCATCAAACACACAAGACTTTTAACCATCATACACACAAGACTTTCAACCATCATACACACAAGACTTTTAACCATCATAAACTCAAAAACCATCTACAGAACATGCGACTCTATCATTTAATTAGCGAACTAACCAAAAATTCTAAGTATTATTTCTTAGCATCAACCGGCGTAGTAAAGTTACAAGTTGCAAGCAAAAGTTATAGGATAGCTTTTGTTCGTGATGCATGTGTACGCACCGCAGCCCGCAACTTGTATAACATTTCTTGGTCTTTAGGCAGTATTTCCAGGACTGCAGTGCTACCAACTACCAGCCTCTCACAGCGATCAAACACACAAGCGGTTCATGCCCTGTTGGATTATATCGATCTCCTCCAAGAGAGATCGATGTGTCTGTTTGTTATACACGTCCCCTCCTCCTAGGGCCAGATAGTTACATGAGAGATGGATGTGGTTAATGACATCATGATTAGTTGGTTGGAGGAAGGGGGTACAAATGAACTATCAGGTATTTGATCCCGGGATCCGCGTGTATTTTTAGTATTAAAAAAAAAAATTAATCGCATCCATTTCAGAAGAGTACACTTGTGATGACAGAGGATTTTTTATTTTAAACTTTCCGTTACGGTCAGCGCATCTTTGCATTCATTAGAAGTCATTATGACAAGACTCAGTTTTTAGCAGCACCGCTCTATACAAAGGCACAAAGGTCGGTCATTTGAGAGCTAAGAGTACTAAGACTTCAAGTAAAAATCTGAAACATTAAAATTTAAAAATAATATAAATAATAAAATAACAAAATGGATTTACTTGAAACATGGGTTGCCCCCACCCTACCACCAAAGCACGGGTGGGAGGGGAGGGGGAAGCATGTAACAACTTCATTTTTTAGATCTTATATAATTGCTAATATTTATTTTCATGCGAGATTGTAACTATGATTCAATAAATATTAATATTTATTAAGGCTGCGTAAATAAACGATTACAATTTTTATTCTATTAAAATTAATTTCATGAATTGAAATTCGATTAAATTTAAGAAAATATTTCTAATTTTTTTTTCTAATTTATTAACAATTTATAATTTTTGTTACTTACATAATTTTCCATAGTATTTTTATTTATTTAGACGTGCATACGTAAACAAAAAGGTTTTTGTTCCTTATTTCTTGCATATCAGAACGAATTTGCTGAGTAACGGCACAAAATTTGGGAGCCATGGAATTACCGCTACTTAACCGATTTCGCGAAATAATGAATCGCAACTTCACGGGATCTACATAAAAGTAATCAAAATATATTAATCGATTAAATTTTTCACGACAAAATCGAACAGGAAAATCAACTCAGTACCAGCCATTTAACAATCCCTAGAGACCCCAGTCTGAGGTATCTGTATGACGCTAAGTTTAAAACCTGTGGGCGTTTGTAAATTAAATAGCAAATCCCCAATCACCCAGTTAATATATGGTTGTTGTTTTAAACCTAAGTCGACATGATGAGACACATAGCTATAAAGGTGCATTTATTTATTTTATTTTTTTCGAATACCCAACAATTGTTTTTTTTTTTTTGTTTTTTTTTTTTTACTAATATTTAATGACTCATACTGGTTGGTGTTTGTTACTTTATTATTTTTTTTTTCAAAACATTTTTTTCTCTAGATTTTAAAACTTTCTTGTTTTCAGTCTTTAATTTATTTCCTTAACGCACACGCACACACATGCATTCTTCTACTACTACGTAAAGGTGGTTAATAATCGTAGGTAACCGACAGGAACATTTGACTAGGACTGTCTCATCAGCATCCTCCCGTCTCGCAAGACGATGGTTTATCACCGTCGGTCAGAGTGGCATTTCCTCGTGTGTCTGTGTAGTCATATCCTTTGGTGCGAGTCTTAAGTCTGTGTAGTCATATCCTTTGGTGCGAGTCTTAAGTCTGTGTAGTCATATCCTTTGGTGCGAGTCTTAAGTCTGTGTAGTCATATCCTTTGGTGCGAGTCTTAACCACAGCTTTTGCACACGAATTTTGTGCTCCCCAATGTTTTGGCCTTTCTTCTAGCTCTTCTGTCTGCAGCCTCCTCCTTTTAATTTCTTCACTACTATGACGCCCTCTTTTACAACTGTGCGCCACGTACATCGATCTTCTGCCTTACACTCCCAGTCTCTTGTGCGTATTCTGTCTGCTTTCATGCCCCTTTGGCAGACATCTTTAAATCGCAGACTTGGGCGACCTGTCTTCCTCTTTCCCTATGCCAGTTCTCCATATAGGAATAGAAGGTCCTTGGGGATGCGCCCAGGCTCATTCTTTTTACATGTGCTAGCCATCTCAAGCGTCTTTCACTAATGATTGAGAACATGCTTTGGATATTGGCACACATCAGGACCTCACTATTTGGCATATAATCATGCCATTTAATGGCGAGGCCGCGACGCAGGCTACTCAAGTGGAAGCTATTAAGTTTGCGCTCATGGGATGTATAAGTGGCCCATATCTTGCTTCCGTACAGCTGCGTACTGATGATGCAGGCTCGATAGACCCACAGTTTTGATTTCTCCGTTTGCTTCGTGTTTTGCCAGACCCGTTTATTTAGTATAGTCATTGTGGCAGCTGCCTGGCCTATTCTACTGTTTATTTCGTCGTCAATGGACCCAACCTCCAAGTTTTCATTGTAGTTATATTGATGGTAGGAAGAGAACGTGTGTCTTGGGCTGCCATGATGTTTGTCTTTCTCAAGCTGATTTACAGACCACATCTTTGCAGGCATTGTCGAGAACCAGTTTCTGTGTGTGCTATCAATGCCGCATCATCTGCAAAGAGTAGCTCACTAATTAGGGCATCTGTCGTTTTGCTTTTGGCTCGGAGGCGGGCAGTGTAGAAAAGTCCTCCGTCAGCTCTGGTGTCTAACCAGATTCCATCACAGCTAACCTTGAATGCACATCGAAGCAGTACAGAGAAGAATATTGAGAACAGTGTTGGTGCGAGTACACAACCTTGTTTAACTCCGCTGCTGACTGGAAAAGCTTCTGACTTAGCTCCATCGGACTGCACTGTTCCCTGCATATTTTCATGGAATGATGGTGAGAGGGTGTGTGGGACAGCCGATTTTTGTCAGCATTTGGAATAGCCCGTTGCGACGGAATAAATCAAATGCTTATGTTAAAGATCCACAAAGGCAATGTATAGTGACATCTGTTGCTCTCTGCATTTTTTCTGGAGCCATCCGGCATCCTTCCGTCTCGCGAGACGATGGTGCATCACCGTTGGGTTGGGTTTGTCGTTTGTTTTTTCTGGAGCCGCCGTACGAAGAACACAATGTACATTGTTGACCGACAAACCCGGAAACCGCACTGAGATTCTGGATAAATTCGAGAGGATAAACTCTGTAATCTCGTTTGTATGACAAGTGCAAGGGCCTTTCCTACAATTTTAAGGAGTGATATGCCGTGATATTTATTGCAGTCACTTTATTGCCCCTGTTATATAATGTCACTAAATTTGCATCCTTTATGTCCTGGGGGATGTAGCCCTTTTTCCCAGCAGAGGTTCAGAAGCTCGTGCAAAGGTTGTGGTGAAGCTTTCTTGCCACTCTTCAGAGCTTCTGGTGGTATGCCATCAATCCCATGGGCTTTCCCACCAGCTAGGCAGTCAATTGATTTGCTAAGATCTTCCTGTGTGAGCACGGCATACACTGCAGCGTGTAGTAGGTACGACATACACATTAGCGTGTAGTAGGTACGACATAGAACACAGCGTGTAGTAGGTACGACATACACCACAGGGTGTAGTAGGTACGACATACAACACAGGGTGTAGTAGGTACGACATACACCACAGGGTGTAGTACTAGTAGCTAGGAAGATAATACAACAACCCATAGACACCCCTCGAAGACGTTCAATATGTGAGTTGTCCTGTTTAGGGTAGTGTGTTAAACTCGAGATAAAACCGACACAGGTTATCATAAAAAATTGGTTTTGCCGCACGCTTGGCCCAATGTTTACCTTTCGATTCCTCCCCCCCCCCACCCTAATGTAAGTAGTCCATGCGTGTTCATGGTATACCTCCATCCACCCCGACACACACTTGCGTAGATGCACACACACACACACACACACACACACACACACACACACACACACACAGACACGTGCTCACACTCACAACCTCCTGAAGCCATCATCTCCTCCAGATGTTCTCCCACATTTAATCCTCTCGTTAGAATCTGCTTGGGTCTTAGCGTTCTCGTAGTTCCCCCAGGCACTGAGGACCACCACTCACCCGCCCCAACCAATTTCTCTCTCAGTGTGTGTGTTCATGTGTGTTTGTATGTGTGTCTTTGTGTGTGTGTTTTTAGTTGGGGTTTTTTTTCCCTTAGAGGTCGACTCTGTTAATTAGTCGCTCGTCGTGCTATCTGGCCTCGCTACCGAGGCGGCGACGAGGGATAAAAATGTGCATCAGACGGCAACAGTTGAGCTCACTTTATGGGCTAACGAGCGGCTTTAGCGGTTTTATTAATCATATCCCAGGAGTCACTTGCATTATCGCCACAAACAACTCAGAGGAACTCTTCAACCAGTGGCGTAGCTAGGGGGGGGGCGG
>MUZC01000709.1:19328-39840 GCA_002072015.1 Radix auricularia | reverse complement strand
ATATATATATATATATATTAGGGCTGCGGAAATTATCGATTAATTTCTCGATTAATCTGTAAAAAAAAATTATCGATTAAAATTATTTTAATCGATAAAATAGCTATTATAATTATGAGAAAAAATACATACGCTGTAGAAATCTATAGATTTATGAAAAAAAAACCAATTATTAATAATTAAAAATAGTTGCCTTTTTAAGTACTAACTTTTCCATTTAAAATAAAAGATTTTTTAAGTGTAAACTTTAAAATATGCTGTTTTATAAGGAAAATGATATCAACAATTAAACATTGTTTTTACTTAGTCAACAATAACAAAATTTAAATTCATGCATATTATATTGAACTACTTATATCCAAAATATTTTAAAAATGTGAATTGCCAGTTTTTTGTTACTTCCCTCAAAATTTTCAAATTAATGACGTCATACGTCTTATTTTCAGCTTAATCAATATTATCGATTAATTATTCGGTAATTTTTCAAAAGTTAACGATTAAATTAAAATTAATTGATAACAGCCCTAATATATATAAAGCATTTTTTTCTAGCAAGGTACATTTATAGATTATTTCGTGCATCTTTGACATAGATTCGAAAAAGAAAGATTTTATTTTGACTAGCAAAGTTCCTGCGTCTGTTGGTCTGATGGGCCTTTTCTTTCGACCTCTGTCAATTTTTCTAAAGCTTTTAAAATAATCTCAAAATTGCTCTATATTGCTCTATATATGGTATATTCAGTATTTTGTATTCTGAAGCGTGGCTTGTAAAGTAAGTAGATATTACAAACGATTATGGGCATGAATAAAAATCCGTAACAACTTTATAGAGTGCTAAAATATATAATTCTTTTCAGATGGATTATCATGTAAAAAGATTAGATTTAATGAACTATTTTAGCTAGATTTGACAGTGAGATGTTATGTTAATGCGTCGTTCTTAGACGCCTGTATACTTTCCAGCCATAAAGAAGAAGATTTAACGCATGAAGATCCCCTGCAATCAATTATTTTAAGATAGCCATTTATTAAAAATCATTTCAGAAGCTAATTAACAAGGAAATAGCCGCCCTCCCCCTCCAGTCTCAACACAATGTGCCACTCCGAGCTTTGCTCATGTTTCATGTGCAATAAGTTCTGATTTTACAACATGAACAAATCATTTCAGCTACCACTACTTCAGTGCAGTGGCGGATTTAGCTTTGTCTGCGTGGGGGGCCAGTAGAATCTCATGGGGGCGCCGCCAAATTTTACTAATAACCGAGCAATCGTAAATACTAATTATTAGCCTACTAATTTAGCAAATTGTCCAAATCATCAAACAAGTCAAGGACAATCAACAATATAAACAGATATGTTTTCAAAATAGTAACGTAAACTTATTTCAATCGTATATTTATTAATCTAAGAAAAAACGTCACGCTCCAGAGGGGCTGTAAGAAAATGTGACAGGTGGAGGGGGTGTCCGGCCGTGTGTGACGTCACGGTGCTTTATGAGAAATTTAAATTATTTTGTTGATAAAATTATATTTTTGTATGAAAGTGTGACGTATTTTAGGGGGTCCGAGATTTGTGACAGGGGGAGGGGGTAAAATGGTCAACAATAGCGTGACGTACTTTATGGACGGACCCTAAAATAGACGTAAAGAATGCACACAACCTTTCAGCTGTGCCGAAAAACAACTGCACATCACTGATTACAGATATTGCTTCGATAGTTACCAAATTCATAACATGGGCACAACAATTAACGTATATGGCATTGGGTGAAAGCAGTGGCGTAGCTAGAGCTTTTGCCGCCCTTTTAGGGTCCCCCCATAAATGACGTCACGCACCGGAGGGGGGGCAGAGGGGAGTCACGTATTTGACATCAGTCAAAATGCGCAACTTTAAATACAAGTTCCACTTAAATATATGATTGCCGACAATTTATTTAGTGACGTTTTACATGGCTTCTTGCGTGTTACGATTTTACTAATATTAGAGTGCAGCGTTACACTAAAAATATGTTTAAATGACAACAACAAAATTATTTGAAACATGCTCATTTTCAAATAGAAAATACGGCTTTATGAGAGTGTGGGGGGGGGGGGGCGGCTCTTTGTGACGTCACATTTAGGAAGGGGTCTATGATTTCGTTTCGTGACGACGTGTGACGAGAGGCGGGGGTGAAAAATCAGCTGAAATCGCTTGACGTCATTTATGGACGGCCCCTTAAGTCAATCGTATGATTTTTTAAAAAATAAATTATTTAACTTGAATAAATAAATGTAATTGAAACGAAGTACATTGTAAAAGGCGGGGAACATTTTTACCATTGCATGCTGTATTTATGTAAGCAGTGATAAAAGAGGCCGCATAAGATGATATACCTAAAATTACACATTAATAAAAAGTCAAGATAATTTTTTTGAAGGCCACAAGAAAGAAATTGAGGTCGCAAAATGAGAGAAAACATATTCCAAATTTACACCCCAAAAATATGAACAATTATAATTAGATTCTAATATGCTTTCATTTTTTAAATTTATAAATATGTGATTTTTTTATATATATAAACAAAGAAATTGTATAAATCAGTATATAAACGTAATCTTTATTATTTATACATTTACTTACTTACCTAACTTTTATAGTAGAAAAATCGTGTATTATGTTATCAAAATTTAAATTATTTGTACTTTCTTGTTCTAGGGACATTATTGCAAGATTTTGTAGTCTTATATCACTTATTTCAGTTATTGTGGAGTGAATTTATTTTTTTTCAACTTCAGTTTAAAGAAGCTCCTTTCACAACTAGATAGCAATTGTTGAAAAAATTCTAAGCAAAATTTTAATGTTGGGTAAAGAATTTCCAATCTATATTGTTGAGTATATTTTAAAAGATCAATGGGGCATTTCCCCAAATTTTTCTAACAAAAGGCCTCTTCTTGTAGCCAGGGCTGGTCTTAGGCTACTGCAACCTATGCGGTCGCAGTGGGCCCCGCGCTTTCAATTTTTATTTATAATCCTTACTAATAGGTTATCCCTACCAAAACAGGGCCCCGTGCAATCCTTTTTGCATTCTAAGCTGCATAGGGCCCCGCAATAGCTAAAACCGGCCCTTTGTACTGTGTACGGCGTTCAGTTGATATCTCCAACTCTCTATAACAGCGTTCTGTATTAGCACACATCTTTGTTCCATGGAATGGGTTTGAATTAATTTAAATTTAAAGAAGACACGTTCCCGTAAATTGAGATACCATAGAACAGTGGCGTAGCTAGAGCTTTTGCCACCCGGGGCGGTCTTTAATATGCCGCCCTTTTAGGGGCCGCCCATAAATGATGTCACGCGCCGTAAAGGGGGGATGACACACATATTACGTCATTCAAAACGCGCAACTTTAAATAAAAGTTCCACTTAAATATATGATTACCGACACTTTATTCAATGACGTTTTACGTGGTTTCACACGTTTTACGATATTAGAGTGCCGCCTTAAACTAAAAACATATTTAAATCACCAAATTTAAAATTTAAAAAACACGCTCATGTTCAAAAAAAAAAAATACCGCTTGTATGGGGGGGGGGGGGTCTTTTTCACGTCACATTCAAGAAGGGGTATAAGTTTTCGTTTCGTGACGAGGGGGTGAAAAATCAGCCGAAATCACTTGACGTCATTTATGGACGGCCCCTTAAGTCAACCATTTGATGGTTTTTATAAATTCAGAAACTTGAATAAACAATTGTAATTGAAACAAAGTACATTGTAAAAGTTGGGGAGCAATGTTACCATTGCATGCCCTACTTATGTAAACAGTAATAAAAGAGGCCACATAAGATGATTTACCTATAAATACACACTTATAAAAATACAAGTTAATTGTTTTCAAGGCCACAAGAAAGTTATAAGGGTCACTGCCCCCCCTCCCTACAAATGAAACAAAAGATATTCCAAATTTGACANCCCCCCCCCCCCAAAAAAAAAAAAAAAAAAAAAAAAAAAAACATTAATAATTAATATGCTTTTACTTTTTATTTATAAATATATGATTTTTTTTAATAAAAAAGAAATTGTATACATCAGTATATAAACGTAATCTTTATTATTTATACATTTACTTACTTACCTAACTTTCATAGTAGAAAAATCGTGAATTATTTCATCAAAATAAAAAAAAATTGTAATATGTTGTTCTATGGACAATATTGCAAGATTTTATAGCCTTTAACTTTTAATCACTTATTGTGGAGCAAATATAATTTTTTTTATCAACTTCAGTTTAAAGAAGCTCCTTTCACAAGTAGATACACTGTTGGCATTTGTTGAAAAATTATTAGCAAAATTATAATGTTGGGTAAAGAATTTTCCAATATTTACTGTTTAATATATTTTAATAGATCAATGGGGGGGATCCCCCCCCCCCCGTTTTTTAAAACATAACGCCTCTTCTGATAGTGTAGGTACAGCCAGGGCTGGTCTTAGGCTCCTGCAACCTATGCGATCGCAGCGGGCCCAGCGCTTTCATAGGCCCAACCTATCTTAATTTTCACTTAATTAATACCTTATCCCCCTCCAAACTGGGGCACACGCAATCCTTTTGGCATACTAAGCTGCATTTGGCCCCGCAATAGCTAAGACAGGCCTCGTGTTCTGCCATAAAAACCTGGATCCTTTCTCTTTCACTCTCGAACAATTCTTTATCAATGTAAATACAGACATTTATTTGATGTTTGAATTCTTCATTTAGTAGGCTAGATGGTATTATACACGAATATTTTCTTGCTAGGACATGTACCTCATCAGCGCGTTTGTTTGTTTGTTTTTTGTTTGTTTGTTGTTGGTTATTTTTTTGTGTCTTTTATAATAATATCTATGGATAAAAACATTTCTCGTCGTACTTCTTGCTCTAGAGATAGAAACACATCTTCTGAATTTTCCCCACTCATATTTTTCTCCTTCTAACTTAGTGTTTATTTAATGCTTCAAACTCTTTGTAACAGCGTTCTGTATTTGCACAAATCTTTGCTCCATGAAATGGGTTTGCATAGTTTGCATTAATTTAAAAAAGACGGGTTACCATAAATTGAGATATCATAGAAAAGAAAAAGATTGCATTGAACTGAATAAAATTCCAGCATCTGATCTCGTTTTACTAGTTACTTCAGATGTCAATTTTTCCAAGACTTTTGACATTTTTTTTAATGTTTTTTTTTTTTCGGAATTATGTGTTTTATTGTGGTGTTTATTAACGGAAATAGGAATAACCGTTCATTTTCAATTAATAACCTTTTTTTAAATGAAAAACACAAACTATATGTACTACTTTAATGCAATAAAAACATAGTAAATTAAATTGTTAATAAGTTATCTTACAAGAATTTTACGAAACCTGAAACAGTAATATAATTTACTACTTGCAAGTTAAACACAATATTCGAACCACCATGTCATGTAGGTACTTGTAAGCGCATCATTCTGCGAATGTCAAAATTTTACGCTAAAACTGTCGTGGTGATATTAATAGTACATATTTTCGGACCAGCGGTGATGTGTCCTTTTTTGTGCAGTTTTCTTATAGAAGCGCTTAATTTTCCAAACATGTCGTTACCTTTTTTGAGTGATTAAAAATTTTTACACGGTTTTGCGTTAGTTATAACAACCACTATGTAATAAAAACAAATGTTGCACGATCCGTTAAGTAAAACTCAAAATTAAGATTCTTTTTGTCTCACCATGGTTTTACCCCTTTAAAAGAAAAGGGGCAGTTTTCGGAAATGACTTTAATTTCTAAATGCCCACAAACGCCGCCCTTTGAATGAGTGCCGCCCGGGGCGGACCGCCCCCACCGCCGCCCCCCCTAGCTACGCCACTGGGTGAAAGTGTCTTTAGATGAGTTTGAAGGCCACTCTTAATTCCTGACATCACAGATGTGCCATCGTATGTCTGTCCTCGACAGTGTGATATCAATGTTTCGCTTTTTTAATTTGTAGTTCCGTAAAAATCTTCTCAGTAAATGCGGCAACATTTGTGTTTTCTAAAGTACAAAGCCTTCTTGTTGCCCTAGGTACAAACCCCGATCCTTCAATGAACGGTTGTATGTTCAATATTATGCACACACACACACACAAATCTAACAATTAACAACAGCTGTTAAACACATATGTTTGTGCTAATAACACTCAAATGAAACCTACAAGTTATGTATTTAAATTAATAGTTGATTAATTTTGTAAAAACTATAGACGAAAAATCTATAACTTTTAAATAAGTTTTTAAGTTCGTTTTTCTAGATTTACATCTGGCAAAGTTTTTGAGTACATCATCAGCGTTAATTGTGCTCAAGTCTGCTCAATCATCAGTGTTAGTAGTGCACAAGTCTGCCTCAATCATCAGTGTTAGTAGTGCACAAGTCTGCCTCAATCATCAGTGTTAGTAGTGCACAAGTCTGCATCAATCATCAGTGTTAGTTGTGCACAAATCTGCCTCAATCATCAGTGTTAGTAGTGCACAAGTCTGCCTCAATCATCAGTGTTAGTTGTGCACAAGTCTGCCTCAATCATCAGTGTTAGTTGTGCACAAGTCTGCCTCAATCATCAGTGTTAGTAGTGCACAAGTCTGCCTCAATCATCAGCGTTGGTTGTGCACAAGTCTGCCTCAATCATCAACAGAGATCAGGAACCATTTTTTGTTTCCTCTACTTGGATTTTTTTGTTATACCTNGTAGTGCACAAGTCTGCCTCAATCATCAGTGTTAGTAGTGCACAAGTCTGCCTCAATCATCAGTGTTAGTAGTGCACAAGTCTGCCTCAATCATCAGTGTTAGTAGTGCACAAGTCTGCCTCAATCATCAGTGTTAGTAGTGCACAAGTCTGCCTCAATCATCAGTGTTAGTAGTGCACAAGTCTGCCTCAATCATCAGTGTTAGTAGTGCACAAGTCTGCCTCAATCATCAGTGTTAGTAGTGCACAAGTCTGCCTCAATCATCAGTGTTAGTAGTGCACAAGTCTGCCTCAATCATCAGTGTTAGTAGTGCACAAGTCTGCCTCAATCATCAGCGTTGGTTGTGCACAAGTCTGCCTCAATCATCAACAGAGATCAGGAACCATTTTTTGTTTCCTCTACTTGGATTTGTTTGTTATACCTTTCAGCTGAGAAAAAGATCCCTTAGTTGAACAGGTGTATTCCAACTATTAATTTTATAATATGTGCAAGGCGATTTTTACATTAGGGAAAGCGCCCTTGATCTTGTCTCTATCAATTTGTATAATTCATCATGACTGGACTTGTTGTATTAAGATTGTGATGCAAGAAACCTTTTAATAATAAATAAGTGAAACTTTCGTAATTCAGTATGTAAATTATTGTACAGATCTTCAGAATAAGCATTTATTAGTCCTTGTAAACACTGAGATGTTTTTAATACATCGACCCAACAGGAAAATCGAAGTGCTGTATCAAAATATACCCGTCCTTGTCTACTCATCTCTGCCTTAAGTTTGTCAACAATGGCATAGAAAGTAGATTTATTACATTTTTCTCTGACATTCAGAGATACCTCAGGGGCATCACCATCAATCAACACTTTCTGTTACGATTACGGGTCAAAGTTGACCTGGTGTTATTTCTTTTGCAGCTTCTTCAAACCTTTCAAATTCATTTCTAGATTCAGGCAAGTGATCTGCTATTATAGTAATTATAGTGAAGAATACAAATAAGCACACATATTAAAGTTCACGTGCTCATTTTGTAGAGCTTGACTGACCCTGTGAAAATGTTGTAACGCTTCTTCCTAAAAGACAAGCATGAGAGAAAATTCTAATTATTGCACCTTCTTTGCTATGTTTTCTGCTTCTCTTCTGGCCTCGCCCTTCAGTGACTGGTCTTCTTTTAAACCTGTAAACATTATAAAGCTTTTATAATCTTAGGATGAGACTTAATGTCGTGTCGATTACGCATGGCTACTGAGACATTATACACATTTTTCTTAAGGGCTTGTGGTGCCCCCAAACGCTTGGTGCCCTAGACACATGCCTTGTCTGCGTAATGGTTAATCCATGCCTTTATTAAAGCCTTTAAGTCTTTCAACAACGTGTCCTGATATTAAAACTGAATGTAAAGAAACTGACATCTGATCAGTTTAGATATATCAACTATTTAATCAATAAAAAATGATAAGAATTTGGCAGAATTAACTTCATTATCAATTTTCCCCCGATAATTCAGATGCAAGTGATTGAATAACATCTACATGTATTCACACATCATAACTTAAATAAAGTTCTTTTTTTTTTCAAACTTAAGATGATTGTCTATAGTGGACTCATATTTGATCATACAGACAACATTTCACGTAAATGTCAAATATTTCTACAACTACCATCACTAAAGCAAGAATGTTCTCTGTGTCCTTTGAACGGCAAACCTCTTTTTGCTAAGAACAACGTCCCTTTTATCATTCATTTCAACAGTTCTCTATTATTTTCCACATGGCAACGTTCATTACTGATCAAACCAGAATTTACAGGTTTGAAATACGATATTTAGCAAGCAAATACTGTCGTATTGCAGTTTAGTGTTGATTCGAAGTTTCGTGTTTAGCAATATTTTTTTCTGCTCTAGTGACAGCTTTTTAGTGCTCATTGAGGGCGTTTTAAGGGGGGCGCCATTTTAGACCCAACTGGGGCGCGGGGGGGGCAGGTCACCCCCCTGCCCTATAGCTAAATCCGCCACTGCTTCAGTGTTACTTTATCTTTCTACTTAGGTCTTTTTCAATACAGTAGCATTGGTATCAGAAGAATATATATAGATTATATTTTAACTTGATTTTTCTGAGTAATGACTAGTAATGAGTCATTTCAATTACCGTTTATTTTACTATACTACTATACTAGACTATACTTATACTTATTTCACTATTACTATTACAATTTTCAGTACAGATAATGCACAGCATAAATAAATGCTAATAAAAGAATATATTAAATGCAGATCAGATTATTTAAGCTTATTTTAGCACACTAGCACAGTAGGCTACTAGTTACTACTTAATGTCTTGCCGAGTCTTGCAAAAAAAACAACAACAACAACATATTGTCCATAAAATATTGTTACTTCAGTAACGAATAAGAAAATATTGCTTTATACACTGAAAATTTCAGAAATATATCCATGTTCCTATTGATTGTTTTATTTTTAACTTAACTTAAGTATTTTCCTCTGCTTCTTTTTCACTAATTTTAATGCTCATTTCTTCGTTAAATTTAATACTTAAATAAACCATTTTATAATCCGACACGGGCATGTTTTCGCCTTTCGTTAATTAGTCTAAGTTGTTTTCAGCTTTCTGAAAAACATTTTAGATATTTCTTTTATTAATTTTATTCCAGTGTCTTTGTTTTGTTTTTTTAAGTGTGACGCATTTTTAAAGTGTATTTGTTTCATTTTTATGCTCTAGCTGTATCATTTTTAATAACACGATTGATTGTATTTTTCTTCCTCCCAGATTATTGGAATATATTTTCTACGGAGTGATTATTCACACAGCTGTGTGAATAACGCTTGCCTATATTGCCATATTTCTATATGTTTCGACACTTAGTCGTCCCTAGTTGCATTTTCCGGTTTCTTACTCGACAAAATAGAGGAGAGTTTAATTTGTTTCAAACTAATTATATATTTTGCCCCAAATAATTTTGCTTAAATAAATTATTCAACTTAAATGGCAGACCCCGTAAAACCAGATCTTGGCCTTCTTGAAGAAGATGACGAATTTGAAGAATTTCCAGCTGAAGGTTAGTAGGCTACAAGTAGTAGTAGTAGGCTAAGTAGGCAGTAGGTTAGACAACCTCAACCACGACTCTCATTTTAATTTTAAGTCACCAATTCTAAAAGTTAAGGTAATAGTATAGTCATATTAATAGACATTGTCGAACTGTTAATACTAATACTAATTAACTACGAAGTGTCTGCTGCTAAGACAAAGTAACGGCAGACAACTCTACCAGAATTGGCTAGTGCTACGACATGTCGAAACACTAGCAAATCGCTAATCGCCTTTGAGTTGTCTGCTGTTACCACTGATTGTAAATATATGCTGTATTGTAATTATACTAATACTTAAATACTAAACAATTGACAATAGTAATAGTTCTCATAATCAAATTTCATGGCTATGTTAACTATGTAAGCTGATTAACTCTTAAAGTGCTATAAGGTTTTTGGAAAACTTCCGCCTCAGTCCCGTAAGGATTTCCCGTATTACGATCAACCGGTTATGAAATTAAAAAATTTGCTTAAAATCCATTTATAATATTATTGTCATACTGACTTCATTTTTAAGGCTAAGAATGGCTATTTTACGCATCCAAAAGACCGTACTGAGTTTGAAACAATATTTACCTGTAGTTTAGTACTATTATTTTAGTAATAAAGTTAAAGTATAACAAAAACGTATCTTCGAAAAAAAAAACCTGTTAAAACTACCGAAAAACATCGCGAATCGAGCGAAAACACTAGTGCCGGCAACGGCCGCCATTGCCGGAAGTCAAATACATAGTTTTTCAAGCATTGAAGAGTTTTTACTTTCCGAGATCTCATTTCTAACGAGATTTGTATCTAGGGACGCATTACGACGCTTTAGGGATAGCGGGAAGAGACGCATTACGACGCTTTGCGACTTTAAGAGTTAATGAATTTTAAAGGTTAAAAAAATTGATTGGTGTACACTTAATGATAATAGTGGAATCAAATCCCGCACTCGTCCAGTTTTATAAAAGTAGGTTTTTTTGTTTGTTTAACCAATCACAATGAATGCGCTTGTGACTGTAATTTTTGTTCTTATTCTGAAAAGCAGATTCAGATACATTTATTTAAATTTAGGTTTCTACCAATATGCATTTTTGTTGGTATTTCCGATATATTTTTTTTCCCTAGAAACTAAGTTTCTGATACTGATAATACTGATGATATGTTTACAAGTTCCAGATCATGATCTACATAGACATTAAGATATATGACACAGACACATGACAAAAAAATAGTAACTCCTTTTAAAGCTTTGGCTTTGACTTACAATTATTATTTTTAATCAATACTTACATAAATTTTGCACACTGTCAATTTTTATGAATGAAATAATGAGAACAAAGCAATAGTAATAGTAATAGAGTGAAAATAAGATTGAAGGATGAATGGAATGGTTTCCAATGACAAGTCTGTACACTGTACATTTTATTACTCCACACAAAACAAATTGGGGGGCCGCGGTGGTTGAGTGGCAAGCGCGCTCGACTGTCGTTCCGATGGTCACGAGTTTGAATCCATGGGAAGCCATGGACTTGTTCCCGGGCCTAGGGCGTCCCCGAGTTCCACCCAGCTCCAAATGGGTGAAAAGCGGGGGAGTAATGCATGGAACCCTTAGCCATGGCATGTGAACGCTGCATCACTTGCCAAAAAAACAACTGCTGCCTTGCAGATGGTCTTGGCTGACCAAAGGCTATGGAAGCAAATCCAGAAAATACAGCAGGGTGAAGTCGGAGACCACGGGCCAATTGGCGCAAAACTCGTGGCACGCAAAAGTCAATATTCAATATTGAGAACGAAGAAGAAGAAGAAGAAAACAAATTGTTTTAGATTCCTGCGAATATGCGCAAATCTTTGCTAGAGCATTTTCATTTACAGGATACTAAATTTTAATACTTGCCATCGGCATCACTTAACAAGTATAGCAAAATTGGCCGATATAATCGGTAGACCAATATTAAATCTATTTAAATAATCTATTTAAATAAATTTAGATTTAAAATTAATACACACATAAATAAGCCTAGATCTATTAATGTCGTATTATATTAATATATGCGTATAACTGAGACTAGTCGTAATGCTAGCAACATCCCATTGAATCCTCTGCTGCTACGACAGTCGTAACAGCTGTTTCCTGCTAGTGACACAACATGTCATAGTCTCATAGCAGCAGTTTCCTGGTTAGTGCTACAACATGTCGTCATGCTAGAAACTTCCAATTTACTACTAATACTAAAAGTATTAGTACTAAGTTTCTAAGTCTGAGTAAACTAAGTCTAAAGTTAAAAATGAAAGACTTAACATTCACTTTGATTCACATACAAATATTGAGATTACTATCTAATACTATATTATAAAAGAATTTACATACGTCCTCCTTTTTTCTATCATATATCATGAGTCAATATAATTTTAAATTTATAGGTTGTTTTTCCTTTCTTTTTATTTTAAATAAATATTTTATGATATCATTATATAGACATAATATGTCATTTCAACATAGTTGTAAGGTTTAAGAATTTAAATATAATTTTATTACTTATGTAAGTACGTATTTTATGTTTATTGTACTACGGCAGGGGTCTCCAAACTATGGCCCGCGGGCCAGATGCAACCCACAAGGCCCTCTCATCCGGTCCAAGGAGACCTTTTAATCTAAAAAAAAAAATACTATTTCTACCCGTAGTTTACCACAAAACTGTTTGTAGTCGGCCCCAAAGCTGTTGTTTGACAGTTAATGCGGCCCCCTGGCAGAAAAGTTTGGAAACCACTGTACTAAGTCAGTTGACAAAATGTTTTCTGTCATGTTAGTATTAAAATAAAGCTGAAATTTATTGTTTTCATTACACAATTTTTTAATGTCTTTTTTATTTTATCTAATAGTGACGGCATGGGCCTTACTGAAAAAAAAATGTAATATTCAATATATTTTTTAAAACTGATGCTAACGAGCAATAGCAATATTTTTTTAATAATCAGGGTAACAAAATGATCATCAAGAATAAATACACTAACACATTCTGACCACATGAGTTTGTGTTTGACTTTGATTACAATTACACTTACACTGTAAAACTTACAACAATATGATATAAATATTAATTAAGATTATAAACTATAAAATACCTATATCAGAATCAATTAATCACATGTTCTTTTTCCCATGACCACGTTGGTCATAAAGGCTATAGCCATATGAAAATAATTATATTCATGGCCATTAGAAATATAGCAACGAATAAAGCCTTGTTTCACTTTCTATGGTTTAGCAAGCAAACAGAACAGTGTAAGGGGATCGATTGCAATAAAAAGTTTTAAAATTCACTGATACTATACTCAGTGGCGTAGCTTGGACTTTTGCTGCCCGGGGCGGTCTCCAAGTTGCCGCCTTTTTTAGAGGCCATCCATAAATGACGTCACGCCCCGGGCGGGGAGTTGCCACATTTGTGACGAGAGGGAATGTTTAATAAATGTGACGTCACATCAAAAACGCGCAACTTAAATATTTGATTAATGACACTTTATTTAATGATGTTACATGGCTTCACGTGTGTTACAATATTATAGTGCAGCCTTACAATAAAAACATACTCAAAACAACGCTTTGTGACGTCATATGGAAAAACGGGTCCATGTTTTTATGATGACGTGTGACGAGGGATGAGGGGTAAAAAATTGGCCAAAATAACGTGAAGTCATTTATGGCTGACTCCTTAAGCCATTCATATGATGGAGTTTTATAAATTAAATAAACATGAATAAATAATTATAACTGAAGAGAAATAAAGGTGGGAAAAATGTTTACCATTGCATACCATACATATGTAAGCTGTAATAAAAGAGGCAGCATAAAAATAAAATGATATACCTATAAATACACACTTATAAAAATACAAGAAACCAGAAAGTTACTAAGGCAACGAGGCAACATATTCCAAAAACATTACCAAATTAATATGGTTTTATTTTGTATTTATAGATGAATGCTTTTTTTTACCAAGAATTTGTATACATTAGTACGTAAACATATTTATACATTTACTTTGCTAACTTTCATCGTAGAAAATCGTGTATTATGCTATCGAATTTTCAAATTATTTGTAATATCTTGTTCTATGGTCAATATTGCTATATTTTATGGTCATAAATTACTCATTGTAAAACGAAGATAATTTTTTTTTATCAACTTCAGTATGGAGAGGCTCCTTTCACAACTAGCAACACTGATAGCAATTGTTGAGAAAATTCTTAGCCAAATTACAATTTTCTGTTGGGTATATAAAATATAAATATAACTTTCCAGTTTGTACTGTTAAAAAATTTCAATAGATAAAAAGGTCTTTCCCCTCGTTTTTCTAACGTAATGCCTCTTCTAGTAGTGTAGGTACAGCTATAAAACTGGAATCCTTTTCTTTCAATATTGAAATTTGCTTTATCATTGTCAAAACATTAATTTATTTGATGTACAAATTTTTCATTTAGTAGGTTACATGGTTTATATATTATTATATACGAATTTTACTTGCAAGGATATGCACTTGAATAAAGCGTTCTTTTATTTTCTTTTAAATTCTATCCATTGATAAAGACGATTCTCGTTGCACTTCTTGTTCTTAAGATATAACCACGTCTTCTGAATTTTAACGACTAATATTTTCTACACAAATTGTTATTGCTGATATAACAGTGTTTTTTTATTAGCATATCGCTTTGTTTCATGAAATGAGTTTGCATTAATTAAAAACAAAATAAACAAAAAACGAGTTCCGATGAATTGAGATAACATAGAAAAGAAATAGGTCGCATTGAATTAAGTAGAATTCCAGCATCTGATCTCGTTTTACTAGTTTCTTCTTCAAATGTCAATTTTTATTATTTATGCCTACTGAGGTGTTAATTAACTGGAAATTTGAATATTGTCATGTTCCTTTCATAATTCAAATTATTTGCACATTACTTCAATTGGATAGACGTAACATTTTATTAAATAGCCGTATTTTAATTTGTGCTACTTTAATGCATTAAAAACGAAATAATTTTAAATTCTAATAATTCGCTTAAAATACTTTTATGAAAACTGAAACAGTAACATAAATTACTACTTGGAAGTAAAAATGTGGAAATTCCACGCAAAAACTGCCGTGGCGATATTAATAGCTCATATTTTTCGGCACAGAGGTAAAGTGTTTTTGTGTGTTTGATTTTCCAGACAAATCAATAATTTTTTTGAGCGCTCGTAAATTTTTGGATGAGTTTGCGTTAGTTTTAACAACCAATATGTAATCAAACAAATGTTGTGCGACCCATTATTTAAGGCTCAAAATTATGAATATTTTTGTTTCACCTTGGTTTTACCACATCAAAAAATTGAAGGGCAGTTGTCGGAAATGTCTGTACTTTTTAACTGCCCACAAACGCCGGCCTCAATATGTGTGCCGCCCGGGGCGGACCGCCCCCCTCTAGCTACGCCACTGACTATACTACTATAAAAGTTAAATTGAAAATCAGTGGAACAAACTACTTCTAATAAACTGATGTCAGGGGTGCCACCGTTCCGGGTTATCCCGGAATTCCGGATTCGTGAAGCCAATTTTTAATTGTCACAGGCACATGTGTCTGCACTGTCTGCAATCAAACCTTGGTGTATGAGTATGGGTCATCAGGGAAAAAAGCATTGTCAGATCATACTAATAACCCAGCCCACTGAAGTGCTTTAGCAAACCTCCAAAAGAGCTACACCTTGCCTGGTGCTTCTACTGAAATTGGAGGCAGAAGGGGGGCTTTAATTGACAGAGTTCAAGATGTAAAAACAGTTGTTGGCTCTTTCCTGGCAGAAATGCATTATTATAATCTCTGGTCTACAAGTGTTATGATAAAATGAGAATGTGAATTTTAAATATGAAACATATATAAATAATATAAATACAGTTTAATGCATTTTTTTCAAAATAAATATCTGTTAATGCCAGAGATTTGATCCCGCTTTTTATTGTTATTTTTATGTAAATGTATGTATTTAAACGCAAAAATTTTGATATTGTATTAATATTAAGCGTTACCAGGCGTTAATTAGGTTTCAGGGTTCACAATTTTTTTAAAATTCAGTTTCAGGGTTCAAACATTTTTAAAAAGGGATTTCAGGGTTCACAGCTGTCAGTCGGTGGCACCCCTGACTGATGTGAAGTCAACATTGACTTACTGTAATGTAATGAAACACATATGCTTGTGATAACATTGAAATAAACAACCGCACCTTTGATTGTGTGAACACTTATTAATACCTGGGAGCTAACACAACTGAAAACTATAAAATCATGGCAGATGTGAAAATGTTTAAACGGTAAAGTAAGGCTGCATTAATTAATTATTAATTAATCCGTTAATATTTTTTTTACGTAGAAAAATTTTGGATTGACAATTCATTGACTATCTGTGCATACCAGCTACCACAGTTTTGGCTAACTTTTATTCAGCCCTGCTGGTGGCATTGTCATTAAAAAAAACATTCATCCATTGAAGCAAAGATTTTATAAATATTCTGGTGTGTTTGCACTGTTTGTTATATAAATTACATATGAATGAAAAAAGCACATGTCCATTTTCTAACAGGTGTTTTCTAATTTAATCCAAATAACAATTAATTACTAATTTTTTTAAAGTCAACTTTTAAAGTTAAATTACTCATTTCAGTCCTCATTTTTAGAAACAAAAACCTCTGGAGAACAAAAATTAACATCATTAGGCCAGTTGTAACATTGTAACATATGGAAATGTTCAGAGCAGAAATAAGCTCATAAATGGGAGAGATTATACAATATTAAAAATCACCACTAAAGTGACTCACTATTACTATTTGACCTATTAAAAATATATATTATATAGGAACAATATCTAAAAATTTAGTTTTGTTCTTAATTTATACTTGCTTTAATGTTGTTTTCTAGATTGGACAGGGGAAGATGAAGCCCCTGAAGACATAAATGTGTGGGAGGATAACTGGGATGATGACAACATTGATGATGACTTTTCAAAACAACTCAGGTCAGTATTCTAGTAGAAATATCTTTTATTATTCCATCACATATTAAATGTACATTTTCTGCTTTATTATTTAACAAATTAATCTTAATTAACAATCAATAGCAGAAATAGGTTATTTCTAAATGATTTGATAAAATGTCATGATATTAATAACTAGGTACACCCCACGGCATAGTATATGCTGCAGAGTTGCTCATGGATTGTGCAAAGAAAGGGGGGAAAGAAGGGACACAATCTACAACACGAAGAAATCAAAATAATGCGAGTCAATGTCGGTGGGAGGGGGGGCCATCGAGGCATTGTTGTTCTCGAGACACTCGCAACCGATGATTAAGATAGACAAAAAACAATGTGGCGGGATTAATGATTAACATATGCTTGAAATCATGAGCAAACTTCTTACCAAATATACAAATAACAACTAGGAACAACTTTTGAGCCTTTAACTGACCAATGTTTAAATTTCCTTTTGCACGCTACTCACTCAACCATCTGGGAACATTCATAGTATTAGAAGTAGTGGTGGTAGTAGTAGAAGAATCATAAAAATTGAGGTTGAATGAATGGTTGCTAATACTAATAACTATGCTTAATACTGCTCGTTATGGTATTTCATAATATTGTGAGGAATTTAGGGCCGTTAGAGCGCCAGAATATGTTTGGCCTTTGAGGTGCCGCTGGACTAACGGGTGAGTCCAGATGACCAGAGGTGCGAACTTGGGAATCAAAGGACATAGGAACTGCGAACGAGGCTTTGAAGACGGGAGCTGTAGGTAGATGACAGGAGCCGACGAGGAAAGGGGGGATTACTGACCATTACGTCAAACCAACCCACCCCGTCTTACCTAGGGGTGGTACAAGATGATTGACAGTTGACTTTCGGACGGTTGGGGTTGGGAGTCTGGGGGCGGAGCCTGGAATGGACTAACGCTCGGACTGAGACTGACAGACACACACACGGACAGACAGACATGGAGAAACACACACGTAGAGGGACACACACACGGACGGAGAGATATAACCTTAGGTAGAGAATGATAATAAACAAAGAAGGAAATAAACAGATATTGTAGTAGTTCTTGAGTCGTTGAGTTGGTGTTTAAAATGTAACCAAGTATGTGCAGATGGAGAACTAGTGTGCAAGTACATAGAGACAATTAACCTAAGAGTAAACCATAGAGCTTCATAATATCAACCATGCAGAGTTTAGACCATTTATTTGGTATATAATTGAAATAATTCTATCATTTGTTCATTTATAGAACTTCAAAAATTAGTTACAAGTATATTGAAATATTTCATAAGATCCATACTTACTTGATAAAAGCATTCCCTTTCTATTCTATTGCTTCTACTAAGTTCTACTTCTACTCATTTTACTATCAATATTTATTACTATCTTTTCACAGGGCAGAGCTAGAAAAGCAAGGAAAGAACATTGATGGAACTGAGCCAATGAAGACATAGTGATCACATCTATTTGATTGTCATTTTTTATTGCTTCATTTAATTATTTTTATCATTCATGTACATACTTTTTTAACCATCACCAGTGTAATTGATGTCAGTGGAAGATACAATGCTTAAAGTTAAATCCTCTTTAAAATACTTGCCTTGTAATATTGTTGATACCAAAAGTTGCTAATAGACCGTTTTGATTGCTTCCATGTTACCAAATAAAATTTTGAGGTTAATATTTCCACCTTTATTTTAAAAAAATCAACAACAAATAATTGATTTAGATGTTTGCTTCACTTATAAGAACAAAATCGACTGCATTAAAAATTCATTTCTTTCTATATTTAATGAGGCAGCCATCTAATTGTCGCACATTTTGTTTTTTTTTAAAGTATTGTGTTAATAAACTTCACTGACTTTATATTTATTTATTTTGGCTTTGTGGAAGTATGTGTGTGTGTCACAACAAATTTTTTTCTAAGTTTAAAAGCTATAAAAATGCCAGTCCCACTAAGGAAATTGTTTACAGCTTTACTGGTTTAAGATTAAGAAAATATGCTGACAACTCAAAAGTCATAAGTTCCAAAAATAACCATTGCTTGGGCCTATGTTACCTTCACTGGCTAAGCTGCTAAGCCATAATATATGATAATATATTATCATGATTAAAATATTTTGAATTTCTTTCCTTCTTTTCTTTGTCACTCTTAGCAGTTGACACATTTCTTTTCTGGAAGGAAAGCCATACTCCAGTTAGTTTCCCATTTTATTAATTCATCTAAGTCTTTTTGTAAAATGTTGCTATCTTGTTGTGATTTAATTGTTCTGTAAATTATACAAGCATCAGCAAATAGCCTAACAGTTGTTCCTGTTGACATGTTGTTGGGTAAATCATTTATATAAATTAAAAAAAGAGTACTTAAGATCTAATATAGGAGAGGGGCCTTACATAAATGACGTCAAAGTGATTTTGGCCGAGTTCTAACCCCCTTGTCACAAAAACTTAGACCCCCCCCCTCCAAACTGACGTCATAAAACTGTTATGACGTCAGTTTGGAGGGGGTCTAAGTTTTTGTTACAAGGGAGTTAGAACTCGACTGAGGGGAATAAAGCGGTATTTTCGATTTGAAAATGAGCAAGTGAACGCTGCACCACTTGCTAACAGACCGGCATTGTCTGTGGACGCAACATTCTTCTGTTAAAAAAAGGCGTCTGTATAGATAAGACAAGATGTCAGTTATTGGCGATTGGACGGGGTAGATTATACTAGTAGATAAGACAAGTTTAAAATGATATATATGTTCCTGTTATTTTGCAGGGGCAGACTCGGAGGAGGTATAAATGGTAAGTCGTGAAGGGGTGACACCAGGGGGCAGCGCACTGGGTGATACCCAGGCCTGTCCATGAAACATATTTTTCCATCCCATCCCATGGCAATTTATGCCCATCCCATCCCATGGGACGTTTCCCATGGGAGAAACATTCCCATGGACAAGTCTGGTGATACCTACTTTAGAGATGCTTTTTCCCTTCTGGAATTCGAGCGTGAATGGTTTCACGGGGCATATCACTCACACCACCATGTCTGTATTGTCTGTATAAGTATGGGTCGATAGGTTTTCTGGGTGTGTTTGTTGTTTAGCTCCTATGAGGCACGCTCGCCTCGAATAGGCCGGTCTGGATGTAGTATCGTCTGTGTGTCTGTCTGTCTATCATCTAAATCTGAAAAAAAAAAAAATCCATTGTAAGGCCTTCAGCCAAATATAAAAACATGTACATTTAAAATAAATAAAGTTAAACGCTATGTCCAAAAAGGGACTGCAGCGGAGATCGATGAGAGAAGTTGAGAGGTTTCCGCTGCAACCCCCCTTTTTTTAAAGGAAAAAAAAATGATTTAAAAAAAGGGTTTGATAAAACCAGGAAAACCATAAAAATTTTAAAGTAATAAAAATACACGACAATACATAAACCACTGATAATCGTTAGACGTAATAATCTTCTGTATTGAAAAAGCTTATGTAATAGATAAGAATCAACTTATTCCATTTCCAAATGACACAATTCTTTTACGTAAATTCCCCATGCCGTATGTCTCCCATATTTGCTATTATAAAGATCGTATGCTTTTGGCAGCGGCTAAATCAGCGTCAATGGTTGGGTAAGGAATGTCCTGTAAAGAACCCTGATCATCATTTGGTATCTGGGGCTGTCCATAGACGACGTCA
>MUZC01000709.1:0-18881 GCA_002072015.1 Radix auricularia | reverse complement strand
TTAATTTTTTTTTTTTAGAAATGTCCAACGGTGCTTTTGTACTATCCAAAATGCAAACCATGTATAATATGTATAATTGAAGGACGCAATAAGTTTCTATATGTAAAGGGGGGGCATGTAACAAATATTATAAGATAACAAAATCTACTCGACATTATTTTCTACGGTTTTGTTTCTTTATAGTGGCAGTGGTTTCAATTGAAAAATTGCGGCAGTCTTGTTATTTATTTATCTTTTTTTTTTTTTTTTTTTTTNTTTTTTCTTGTGTGTGTGTGGTTTGGTTGGAGGGGGTGATTTTAAGAAAAATATTTAAAGAGAAGCGTTTGTAAATACAATAGTCTTTCCCCCACAATAAAAAAAACTTTCAAAAGAGAATTTTTTTAATAAACTTAATCAATCCATAAAGTTTAAAGAAAAGAAACATCCCCGTTGCAGATGCGCGTTTTTACCTGTGCCTGTGCTTATTTAATTGCATAACAGGAAGCTAGTAAAGGTCACGCATGCGTATTGAAATTCACACAGGTAACACTTCCGACCAGGAACTGGTCAATATATAATAATATATATATAAGAGTTAACGCGTAAGTTAAATAAATAACATAAAAAGTACATGGCTTTTTCGTGAAATAGATATTTTCATAATCACTCAGTTTATTAATTTAAATCCTGTCCTAAGTATAAACTTTATCTGACTGTTTTTGAAGTACATATGAATTTAATTTTGTAATTCTCAAAACAACGTTGACGTTAGGCCGTTAGGCTAGGAACGTGAAAGTCTGAAAGTGAAAGGGCAAAACTAAATAAAACTAAGTAAGAGCCCACTCTCTTGCTCTTACACTCTTGCCATTTATTTTAATTGCATTCCTCAATCTCAGAAATGACATAATCATAAACATAGCTACTAAGTTATTTAGTTACAAAAGAATAGGTTGTAATCTCAAATCATTATTATTATTATTGATATTGATGGCATAATTTATAGGGTATAGTATTAGTATAGGCATAGGTCAGTATAGACATAGGTCTCATAAGAATTTAGTAGGGCTTTTAATGATTAATTAAAATTTGATTTCGAATTTATGGTTAAAGTTAAACTGGATTAAAGATAATGCCATGAATTTTTATGATGTCATAAGTAACAATTATTAAAGTTCCTGTGCCTGTTGAATATCTTAAAAACACTGGAATATCTTCATATTATTATATATGTCCTCTTTTAACAAACTACAGAAAAAACAAGTGTATTAGTATTAATAATTAGTATTAGTGTTTACATTATTTGCTTAAAAGTGATGAATTGACAATATAACTTGCCAAGCTGAACAATCATTCACATGGAACTGAGGTAACTGCTATGCACAAAACGGTTTTGGCAAGGAAAGACAATATGGGATTTTGGTTCATTAAGTTTTCATATTTGTAGAAGGTTAATGGATTCAGGAACTTTCATCTCCATTTTGTAATGCAGTAATTCATCAGAAGACCTGTCGTCATTTTCTTGTCTTGAGTCAGACTCCATTACTGCCATTAGCTTAATACACTTTTCATTTGGTTTGATAAGTAGGCGAAGTATTAGAACCTTGGTAGGCAAACATTTAAACATTTCTGTAAGTCAATAGTTTAAAACCAAAATGTTTGTGTAGTCCTCAAAAAATGTATCATTTATGAGCACTGTTTTATATTATTTAATAAAACTTTTTGACTTCCAATAATTTATAAAAGTGATGGGTCGATTAATCATTGATACAGTGATACAGCCATACTTAAATTAAACCTTCATTAATAAGTGTAAACTTAAAAAATTATTTTGCTGGAAAAGGATATTTAAAAAAAAAATAAGACAGCTTCTTTTGATCTTTTTATAATAGCTTTCAAAATCTTATTATTCTATATTTACTATAAGCCCATTTAAAATTTATAAAAATATTAAAACTTTACATTTATTTCAGTTTGATTCTACTTCTCATTGTGATTGTCTAAGATTACCTCTGGGCAACCATGTCAACACCAGGATACCCAGCATATTATTATGGAGACTCAAACACTGGAAGTGTCTCCAACCTCAGTGAGGGCGGGATGCGTCGTTATGCATCAAAATCCAGTATAGCTGGAGGTCAAAGCTTGACTGGATCAAGGTAAATATAATAAATTTTGATTTTCTTATTCTATACCATTTGATATTTAAATGTTTGCACCCCATTGCTTAGTTTAAGAGTACCCAATTTAAAGTATATAATTTGGCATTTGAATCTTAGTATATTCTATATTTCTGTAATAATTACATTTTGTTTTAGATATCTTAGAACTATCTGCTTTAAAACTAAAAAAAAAGAAAAGAAAAAATTGTCATAAATTTTTCATTAGCGTATGTTGTTTACCTCTTTCAGATCTCTCCTCTATGGCAGCAGAAGGAGTTTGTACTCGACATACACAATGTCAGGCATGTCCTATATCCTACCAGTTGTGACCAAACAGCCAGACCCATGGAGGAGACCTGCTGATAACTGGCCTATTGCATTCATGTCTTTGTTTGTCAATCCAATATTTGGAATATTTGCAATTTTATTGGCAGGTTGGTTTGTAAATTATTTTAAGAAAAAAAAATTGAAAAAGAATAGCAGAAAATGTATGTTTTGAGCCAAAAAGCTTTCTTCAGCAAAATATAATTGAAGACAATGAGTTCACAAATTATTTTTTTGGAGACAACCCATGAATACAAACCATTTGCTTATCAAATTAAATTAAAACGCCATGTTCTTATTTCTTTAACCTGAATGCAGTCTTTTTCAATGCATACATTAAAAAATAATAATAATAAAATTAGATTTACCTTATTGGCTCCACTACCTCAACACTCTCCTCCCCCATTTTTAAAAAGAAGAAAAGAATTAAAATGTAGGCTACAAGCAATTTTTATTTACAATACAAATTTTGAATACATGTTAAATAATGTAAGGGCCTAGGCTTATGTGCTTTAACAGTGCTTGGTGGAAGTTTTACAGAATGTCATCTACATTCAGGCACTACCGCACTGTTTTGAATATTGTATTTTCGGAGAAAGAACATTGGATTATAATGGGGCCAATACCTTAGGTTAAAGAAAACTATAAAACTGTGATAAATACGTTTTTAAGAGTTTAGCAAACCTATTGGAGATGAGTACATAAGAGAAAATAATTTAAACTATAAATATAGACAAAGATTATATTAAGCTTTTTGTTTTTCAGAAAAATTGTGTTTAATAAATAGCAAAGAAAGATTAGAAATTGCTTCACAAATAGTAATTGGAATAATTGCTTAGAAACATTAATGTAAGGTGATCCATACAATCAAATAAATAGTAAATATCTTAGGAAAATGGGAAATGAACCTTCACGGTTATTGTTAATGCTCTTTATAATTTCTACAGGATGCTTACAACCAGAATAATTTACAGAAATCTTATGAAAATAGAGTTATAATTTGTGCAACACTCCAAATTTTTTGTACTGCCTTGTGGAACACTCCAATAATTCTAATTCATTATTTTTTATGTAAAAAAACCCATTGAACTACGGTTCAAAATTTTTTTTCATCCCTAGAGCAATCAAAGATATACTATGCCAAGTGCCAGTATGTGAAAGCTTCTCAATATGGATCCTACGCTAAAGGAACAGCCGCAGGGGGACTGTACTGCACATTTATTGTTGTCTTGTGGATCTTGGGTGCTGTGCTGCATGAAAAATTTCGCTATAACTATTGATATTTCCATAACTCAAAAGTCTGTATATATTATAAATGAAACCTTTGGAATGAAAGTTATTGAAGATTTTCACAAGACCTAAAAAAAATTCCACAAAAATGTTTTCGTAACACACAACCCAATTGCCTTTAGAAACACTTTTCAAGAAAGTTGGGATGAGGAAAAAGTTCAAATTTCTTGGCAGCCAACGCTTATTTAATCATTTTAACAATAACCTTGTAATATATAGAATTCTGGTTCAGCTTTTTTTAGGTGACAGATAAAGGGAGAGAAGGGTTCTCACTGTATTTTCTTATCAGGTTTTTTTTTGGTGGTCATTATGTGATAAAAAATCTTGTCTGAGGACATAGTTTGTTTTTTAATATTAAAACTCTATTTCCAAGATTATTCATTTTAGATTTCATTGTACATAAATAACTGATATAAACCATGTTGCATACATTCCAAGTTGACTTTTTTGTCAAACAATAGCGACCAAAATTGAAAATGATCTTTAAATTACATGTTTGTCAATAAGCGAGAGGTGTAAATAGTGTTGTAACCTTAATTTACCAGGGCCTACTGTTGGGAAGCTTCAAAGCTCATTCTTTACTGTATAATCGCTGGTTCTGGTTCTTAAATGCTTGATGTTTTTGATGGCCAGAAATGGATCATTTAGTTACAGTAAAGTTGACCTGAATATTGTTCAAACATGTACATTTTAATGTAATAAATATATTTTATACAGCTATTTTCTTCTTTTTCAATATTTATTAATGCTGTTTGTCATTTTTCAGAATATGTATTTCTTCATAAAATTATTAATTTTAAACTTTAAAATTTGCCTTGAGGAACACCTGTCAAGGAGGGTAAAAAAAAAGGGAGTATAGATAGTTAGGTTGACAATCTATTTGCCCTGAAGAGAAGATGTTGAATAGGCTATGGGTTAAAAAAAAATGATGCAATAGAAAGATATAGATCTAGTTGTTGCATCTTTTTCAGACCCTATTCAATATCTTCCTTTCTGCCGTGCTTAAATCATTAAATTACACTGACAATGACGTGAAGTGCATTAAACTGCCTTCATCTAGTTATTACGCTTAGAAGTCCGTAGCTTGAAATTTGTACAGAATATGAGTGTCTGGGATGATTTGTGTGACATCTTTGTCTAGTTATAATTCTGAGTTATTATAAAGACCAGCCCCCAAATTCTGTGCTATAGAAGTGAGCTTAATAATAATAATTTTATCCTCCTCTAAGCTATATATTATATATCATATATATAGTTTCAATTTATCAGTTACAGACGCTCCTACTTGAAGATTATTGCATTCTTTTTTTTCTATGGTTTGTGTCTAGTCCTGCATTTTTATTAGAGTTTTAAATGGTGACTAAGTATTGGTTTTCCTGATTTATTCAGGCTACCCAAATTCTGGACTTGAAAAACAAGAATTTGTATGTTTGTTCTTGCATACCGAGTGAGGGAGGTTTTTGACCCTTATCTGAGGGTTGTATTTTTGCTAAGGATACTGGAACACAGAAATAATTTTTCCAAGACCTCAATTTCGATGATTTTTTTCCCTTTTCATCTAAAGAGCCTATGATCATTGCTCTGATCACTAAGCCATTACACCAGTGAAGATGATATTTTGCATGTTTGCATGCATCTTATCATGGTATCAATGACTCGAAATTTGAGAACAGTGACAGGACACAAATGTGTCCTAGCTTGTTCCAAATACTAATTGTCCTTGGCAGTTCTTGTACTGTTTTCTTTGATAACATTCATATTTATTTGGTCTATATTTAAAATAAGATATACTATTGTTTATTTTTACCATAGGATGTGAAAAAATTCCATAGCCCAGGAAGCGTGGGTATGGAAATGAAATACCAAAAATACTAGGGCAGCGGAAATTAACTAAAAAAAATTTATCGATTAAAATTATTTTAAGCGATAAAATAGCGATTAAATTGAAGAGGTTGTTTTAAATAATTTTTGCTTTTTTAACTTTCAAACTTCTTTATTTAAGAAAACACATTTTGTAAGTGTAAACTTTAAAATAAGCTCTTATATTTAAATTTATAAAATGTTAATTGCCTGTTTTTGTTACTTCCCTTGAAATTTTCAGTTTAATGACGTCATAAATCTTATTTTTTGCTTACTCAAAATTATCGATTAATTATTCTGTAAATTTTCAACTATTAAATTTGAATTAATCGAAAACAGCCCTAAAAATACCAAAAGCAAAATTTGTACAGAATGCGGTCAAAGGGCCTTTTCTCATAAGTCAATTTTTCTTTATACCTCATTTCCCTAAACATCTCTAATAAAGTTTTGTATAATTTATTTTTTTTAAAGTTAAAGCATTTTTCATTACTCAGTACATTTCTTAGATTAAACTTAAAAGTGGGAGGGAACAGTTAAAACTTCTTTTGTAAATTTTCTTTAGATAACATTTTAATGTATACATTTAACTGTTAATTATCCAAGAACAAGTGGGAAATGAAGAAATTTAATAATTATTAACACAAATTACCATTTCACTTTGTGTTCAAACAATATTGATCCAGATAGTTAAATATAGTATTAAGCAAGATCTTAGTTCAATTTCCATAAAGCAATGTGAAACATAAATAGTAATATTGTTTATCAACTTTCAGGCAAACAATAACACAGGCAGCTCTCACATTTGTTACCGACCATGAGCAATAACAAGGAAAGAAAAGGATAAACAATAATTGGTAATAAATATTTTTATTTGAAAATTCTATATGCTGGAGAAAGCAGCATTAGATGGATACGGATCACCTTTCCAAACTTTTTTTTTAAACCTACAGCCTAACTGTACAATTAACATTTGAAATACAACTTGTTTTTAACATACAATGAACAAAACTAGCAAATTATATGTATTGATAAATGATCAAACATCAACAGTTGTAGTAAGATAGAGAACAAATATTTCATATAATTTTATAACGTTTTTTTTTGTCTTAATAGAAACTAAGACTTGATATGATTAATTTTACTACCACTCAGTATTGAAGATATTTTTCCATGGATTTCACTGACTCAAGTATTGTTTGTTATAGGTTGCTTAATTAAAAATTTTGTATCTGAAAAGGATGTTTATTTTGATAGATGTTGCGCCCTGTAAAATATTACCACCCAGTTGTCTTTATACACAGAAAGGGTCATATTTTAAAAATAATGCTAACATACTAGTAAATGACTGAAGTTCTAATTTCAATTAGACAAAACATAACAATTTATTTTTGTGATCATACTGGATCTAAAAGGCCATAGTATGCTGCTTTAGGCAATTCTTGGTAAGAAATACAGCAGCAACAAAAAATCCTTTAAAAATGATCAAGCTTTTGCAAAATTGTTTTTGTGAAATGATTGGAATGGAAAATTATTGTCAATATAATCATTAAATTAAAAAGAATTCAACATAATAATGCATCTCTTTCAAATAATTTTTTTTTCATTGCTTTTCAATTCAATTAAAATCATGTATTTCTCAAAGCACAATAATATTTATATAGATTAAAAACAGAAAGGTAAAATAATTATTTAGTAACAACTTTCATGTTGCATTTGACATGTAAAGAGCATGATATTTAATGTTTAAAAAAAATATTTTGGAAAAAAAAAATGGATCTAAGGTAATGGGTGAACAATATGAAAAATTACTGCATACATGAGTCCATATAGGAGATAAAGAAATCCAAACAAAATCCTGATGCTTCATTTATAATGAGCATGTGAAAAAAAAGTTATCACGAGCACATAATATATATATATCACTTTCTTGAAAGAAAAAAAAATACAACAGATCAATTTCATATCTAAAGTTAGACAAAAGAAATGCAAGGGAATAAAAGAGTTAACAATCCAACATTTGTAACCAACTTCACAGAATAGCAGGTAGCTGTTATATATTCTAAAATTGCAACAAAGCATTCATTCTTGTTTCATTCATTAAATTGACTTTAGCATGAGACTACCCATTCCCTGCTGAATTTACATTATTTTGAAAGACTATTTAAAATTAATGAATAACACTGTCACTTTTATTGCCTGAAATAATAAACTACAGAGCTAAAATCTTCTTGAGAAGCAATCATATAATTCATTCAGAGGAAGGATTTATTGTGCATTAATTATTAATGGGTGAAAAATTATATGTATATATTTTAAATGGTAATTTAATGAAAATATGCAGACAGATCACTAGTTAAATTTTTAGTGAAAAAATCCTTATCCATATTTAAGAAGATTTATTACTTACTTTATCTCCAATAAAGTAATTAAACATTCTCGAGGAGTAAATACGAAATTCGAAACATGATTTATATTTCAAAAATATAAAATGACACAAGATTCCTTTCACAAAACAATTTCCCTGTGTTTCAAAATACTTGCTGCCTAACACAATCACACAACTAAATGTTTGCACATGCCATAGTATAACAATGTGCCCCACGAAAGGAAATGCTGATAATCTATTCAATCCCAGCTGCTGATACAAGTTTAATAAAAATTTATGTTAAATTTTACATATATACATTATGAAACAAACATTTTTGTAGCAATGAAAATGTAAATTACCACAAATCCAAACACCTTTTATTTGTTTTCCAAATTCGTAATTGATTTTCAACATTCCAAAATTCTATATTGGTATGGTAAATTTTTAATTTTTTAAAAATAACAGGGAGGACAAAATAATCTATTCATCAAAAGATTTTCGCTTTTTTGAACTCAATGAATCTTTAGAAGAAGTGGGAGAAGATGAAGCTGATGATGAGTTACTATATTTATTCCCAACACTAATATTTCGGGGGACAAGAAAAACATTTCCATCACTCGATTGTTGCAGAGAATAAAGATTGGGGTCATAAGGCTCACCACGCTCATCTCGCAGAGACTGGAAAATGTGAGTATAGAGGCCGCCAAACTTTTCTTTAATTTTACGAGTTTCTCTTTCCATTTCAGCTCTCTCAGCAATCAACCGATCTCTTGTTTTCTGCAAATCCATCATCTCATCAGAAAGTGAAACAATGACACCGACTTTACGCTTTCTGCAGTTCTGGGCGGCCACTTTGTTCTTTCCACGGCGACGAATGTCTCTGACAAGGGCCAACTATAAAAAAAAGATTGACATGGGGATTATCAAAAATAACAAAAAAGGTTTTAAAAAATCGTACAATTTTCATTACAAATTAACAAGGTTGTAAAAATCCTGGAAGTCAAAGAACGGAAGAGAAAAAAAAAACTAAAATAAAATTCACTATACCATGAAAATTGTTTAGAAAACTGAAATATTTTCAGTGTTTATTGATGTTACATGTTGAGCATTTTGCATTAAATGTATTGCACTGTATTTTAAATGACAACATATTATAAAATTTTTACCTGGGCCTCATTAAGTTTATGAGACATTAGGATTTCATTAAATGTCTCAACAGGGGACTCAATAATTTCTTCAATTGTGAAAGGTATTTTCAGTTCTTCTGCACGACGCTGGTCTCGACTCTGGGGACCTTTGCGTGAAGGCTCTTTCTGCGCATACTTTTTAACCTGCAAAATAAAGGTTGTATGAAAACATTAAAAATTTATTCAGACAATTGAAATAAAACTGCAGACACAACACAGCAATTTTGATTTACATCACAGCAATTTGAATTGGATAAATATATATTATTATAACTTTAACTGGTAATGATTTAAATAACCCTTTAACCATCAGGTTAACAAATCATAAAATTTTCCACTTTCTAAGAAAAAGTATTGATCAAATTTAAAGGCAGAACAGCTTGATAACTTAGCTCAAACTATGTTACTAGATTCCTTAACAGAAGATCATGCTGTTTTTAAAATTGGAATCAACAATAATGTGGTTTGTTGCATGTGCTTGAAACCAAGCAAGGAGGAAATGTAGAATTTGGAATACCTTATTTAATATATCATTCAAAAATACATACTAATGTTGTACACAAACTTTGCTCTGTATAGCCGAACGATTGCAGAGACGGTAATCAACAAAAAAAAGAAGTACATTAAATTATAGAAATGACCATGAATGAGGTTCAAAATACAATCAACCATTCGGCTGTGTAAACATGCATAATAAATTGCACAGGAAGAATTGTGCATTTAAATTTCTTGATACTATCAATTTTGTCAAAGAATGCAATAATTAGCAATCTTCACAAAGCAAAGAGCAATCAAATATCAGTGACAAAAAAAAAGACCATATGTAGCGGTTGACTACATGCTAGAAATGTTTACAAAACAGTGTTTGTTATTTTTTCTGTATTGGCAAGTGACTGAAAATCTTTAAACCCAGCTTCAAGAAAGTTTGATCTAGAGAACTCATTAGACAAAAAGGAATGGTTATAATGAAACATATGACTGGGCAAAGAATTTGCAAAGCAAGAAAAATAAAATGCTATTATTCTTGGCCAAGGTATTCCATAAATATACTCAAGCAAAACTGTGTTTTCATAATGAAGATCTAGGCATAGAATATGCATCCGAATACATGGCTTTAAAAGCAAATTTTTCAATATTTTTTCAAACAGCTTACACACTGTTATATAGGTGTAGTTTATGGAAATCACAGATCAACAAACAAGAAACACTTTTGTTTATGAGCATGGTAAGAGGAGATACAATGGCGAATATTTAAAACACGTCAGATTAAAACTTTAGCCATCTTTAACTATCTAATCTACACTGACGCTCTTGGCAAGTGATGCAGTATCCACAGGCCACGGCTGTGATGGTTCCACGCATTACCCAGCTGCCTAACTAGTGTTAGGTACCCATTCAGAGCTGGGTGACTCAGGGAAGCCCTAGGCTCGCTAACAAATCCTTGCCTTCAAATGGATTTGAACTGGTGACCATCGGTACACCAGTCGAGCGGGCGCCACTAGACCCCTGAGTCCCGTGGAAAGACATATTACTTTAGTTTTGAGTTAGCATAACAAATGAAATTGAGTTGATGCTGACTTCAAATTTCTTAAATCAAATGCTAATTGAATTCAGTCTAATGAACACTGTAAGCTATAAAGACTGTAAAAGATTTTCATCTTCAAAAGGCTTTGAGAAGTAAAGGGGAAGATTATCTCCATAAATTACTTGCGGCCATTGGTAGTTGATGTGTTGGCATTTAGTTGCTTCATTGAACAAATAATAAACATCACTTTGATTGAACCATATAAAGGAATGTTTACTGCATGGCTCTTTTTTTTAAAAAATTAAATATTGTTTTTTTTAAAACTGGCTCAAATAAATGAACCATAAGGTTCACAATATAGGCAAATAAAATATGACAATATTTTACCTCTCTAGGTAATTGTCCAGGTGGGGTATTGTAAGTGTGGTTATGTGCCACATGGGGGTGAGCCACAGCCCTAGTACCATGTGGATCTTGCTCAGTATCATTACTTGATGTAGATATGTTCCCACCCATATGGCATCCTGCTGGGCTACCAGCACTTGAAGAGGAGGAAGATGAAGATGAAAAACCGCCCTGATAAGCAAATCCTGAATCATTGGAGGATTCAGAAAGCCGGGACACTTTAGAATGACGTCCATTGAAGTTATCTTGATTTTCACCGTAATGTGATCCACCAGTAGCTCCCTCAAGACCATCAAATGTTTCATTTAAATCCTGAGATAAAAAAATGTGTCAGCTATTATTAACTGTAATAAAGTATTTAAAAAGAGTATCATAAAAACTGAAAATCACTTCTTAAGCAATTAAGATTCTAGGCACATGAGTTTAATTTAATAGCTGAACTTTGAAATAATTCTGGAAATGTTGCCTTACAATTACAATTAACTTTATAAATTAATTACATTGTAAGGGGATATACTGCCTAAGCTTGCAACTGACTGACTTAGATTGTCATCAAGGGCTGTAAATGCATCCATACCTTAAAAGACAAATCATTTATAAATGATTACACAAAGGATTATCCAAAATGGAAGAGATGGGTGGGAAATATAGACCAAAGTGCACTAGGTAAAAGAGAAAGAATTAGAAAAAAGGTCATATTTTCCAAAGCATCCTTAATTTTCATCAAAGAAATGTGTTCCAAAATGTTTTCTCTAATAAGGGTTGTGGAGACCTAAGCTTGGAAACCACTTATCTAAAGCTTTCATTTTCAGCTTTGTAAAGAAAACCTTTTTTAAAATGATGGACTTAAGTGGTAGAAAATTAATACACATTCTCATTTAACTTACCGATGTAAATTGACTTTTTAAGAATTCAACCAAACAGATGTAATCATTTGTTTTTGAAAAATGTTGTGACAAAGTTTTACCCACGGGGAAGGGAGGGGGAGGCGAGCTGATTAAAACCATTCATAAAAACTTACTTTCATTCATTGCTATATTGGTATCCATTAAACTAGCATCATCATTTCCTTCCATGTCCCTGAAAAGGTCTTGCACATCTACTGTGTCAAGATCCTCTTGGCTCTGCATTGCTGACAAACTATTTAAAAAGCCCAGGCTGCCTAGTTCAAAGTTTTCCGCCGAGTTGTTGAGATTTGATGACGTAAGAGTGGAGTTGATATCATTAGCAGCTTGCAATACCTCTAAATAAAGAAGTTAAAACTAAGTTACTAACCAAATAATATAAACACACTTATAGAACATAACTGAACTCTAAAAAAGCATTAAGATTCATATTTTTAACAGGAACTCCAAAACCCAACTCTGGACTTTGTCTCAATCATTTTCCTTGTCTGAATCTGAGTTTAATAATTGAAGTGATAATTGTCAAGCAATCCACATAAATTTAAAATGGGCTTTAAAAAAAGGAGAAGAAAAACTCAATGAAATAGATTTTTCAATCAAATGCAAGTGAATTATTTATTATTAGACTAACATTTCAGAGAGCAAACCCACAGATAATAATTAGCTACAAATCTTTGATGTAAAAGAATATAAGCAGTATAATATCTCTAAATGGGTACCTGGTTGCATAAGAGTGACATTTTGTATCAAAAAATCACTTTGAGGAGCGTCTTCTTGCCCTAGATCAAGTTCTGAAGCTAAGTCTTCAGATGCATTAAACCCCATGCCAAGCTGGGACAAAGTTGATGAAGGGTCCACAACTAAGACATTGGCTGCATTGTTCAAATAATCTAGAATTCCATTCCAGTTTTCCTCTAAACTGTCCTGTCTGTTCAAAGTCTCCTGCGTTTGTGGGAGCAAATTTTGAAACTAAATGGAAAAAGTTAAAATATAGTTTTCAAAAAAAAAAAAAAAGTTAACAAAAAATGCAATGGTCATAAATCTAAATTACTTTTTAATGAGTTAGGTATATCAACAACATCCAAAATTAAATAGTAATAAACCAATGTATTAAATATAGACAGTTTTTAATTAAGATATTTTAATAGCTAATCAAATCTGCTTTTATTAACTTTTTTTAAGAATTGGAAAAAAAAAATAGAATAGAAGAAACCATAACAACAGCTCCACTTAGATTTAGTTCAAATTCTGCTACAAGGATAGGACATACCTGTTCCTCCTGAACAGTTTGAAATGGAGTCTCAAGGAAACCATTGCATGAATTGGTCATGGAATCTTGAGGAGCTTCCAAATTTTGAAGAAATGTTTGATCCACATTGGCAGAGAGGAAGTCTAGAGCTGCTTCAAGGGTAAGGGAATCCTAATAAAAATAAACATGATTGTGTAGTCAATATACAAAATGGTGTAGATAAATTAACTCTTAAAGCCCCAGAAGGTTTTCAATAAACTTCTGCCTCATACCCGTAAGGATTTCCCGTATTGCGATCAACTGGTTATGAAAATGTTAAAAATTGCGTTAAATGCATATATATTATTATTGTCATACTGACTTAATTTTTTAGGCAAATATGGTTATGTAACGCATCCAAAACACTGTCTGAGTTAATATTATATTCAATTGTAGTTTAGTACTATTATTTTCATAATAAAGTATAGGAAAATGGCATCTTCAAAAAAAAAAAAAAAAAGAAAAAAAAAACGACTTAAAAACCACCAAAAAACTTTGCAAATCAAGCGATAGATAAACTAGCACAGGCAACAGCCGCCATTGCTGGAAGCCGAATACATCATTTTTCAAGCATTGGAGTTTTTTTCTTTCTTTTCAGTGATTTTGTTTCTAATGAGAGTTCTATCGAGTCGCCCATTACCACACTTCGGCAATAGCGGATAAGTGCGGATTACTGCACTTTGGGGCTTTGAGAGTTAATTGTTGAGAACCATGACAGGACTGAGGCGGAAGTTTACTTAAAACCTTATAGGGCTTTAAACCATGTATGAATGACCCATAACCTATTTTAAAATGCTAGATTGAAAGAAATGATTGCTGCATGATAAATCATGCTTTAACTTACATCTGTTTCAGGAAAATCCAATGAGCTGGATGTACCATTCTGAAGTCGTACCCATTCACCTGAAATTAAAAATATTACATTCAGATCCAGTACCACAAAGTTATTAGATATTTAAGATATGCCACATAAAAATTGAAATCACAAATATAGATTACTATTTATAGTTATTTCTATTTAAGACATAAAAATGGGCCTCTTTGTAGTCAGCACAAGTAAAATCCACTGAAAATAATTGTTAGAAAACCAACTATATAAAATCATTGTTGTATTTTAAGAACATTGCAAAAAAGCATGTTAACAGAAGATCTAGAGTAAAACATGCACTATCTTCTAACATCAATAGGTAATAAGCCAATTTAATCTAAAACCTACCTGTTTCACCATCTCTTCTGAAATTTTCTTTCAGCCATTTGTCAGCTTGCTCATGTTTTTCCCTCTCTTCTTTCTCCTTCACAAGTAACTGAGTCTTTTGCTATTACATAAGAAGTCATAATAATTAAGCTGTAATACAAAATAGGGTATTAAAAAAAAGAACTATCATGCAACTTAAATATTATGTTTTACAATGTTTTTCTTTTTAATTTCCATTTTAATTAATGAGCTCATAGTTTCATCTGATTTCTTTACTAGAACTGAATTTTTAATGCTAGTATTTCTTACCCATTCTTGATGTTTAATTAATTCAAGCTCACGCTCTCTTTCAAGTTCAAAACGCAATGTAGGGTCGTATACTTCTTTACCAACACCCAAATCAACATCTTGTCGCCAAAGGACATCTATGAGATCCAAATCCTAAATTTGAAATTAAGACAATAAATCAGCAAGGAGTTTAAGAATACATTAATTTTCATGATTATTGATCATTAACCAATGGTAAGAAAAATTGTTCTTATTTTATATAAGCCAAAAACGCAATCCCTAAGACATCATTAAACATTATTGAATTAGACTTATTAATATGACTTATAATTATAAGAGATTTTTTCAAAAATGCTTATAGTTATAGTATATCATTTAAAACAACTCCAGTTCAGTATGAAAGCAAAACAATGAAGTTCACACACATTAGATATAAGCATTATTTTGAAATAGTGTTACCTCTTTAGTTAAATTACAACCTGGAAATGGGCTATTTAGCAATATTACTGATGGTGATGGGTCAACAAAAACTTGTGTAGAAAGGGCAGCTGAAGTTTCACTTGAGTTATTTAACTCTGAGGTGGAGTTAACTACTTCTGAGAAAGCATTGGCCCCTTCTTCTGGGAGGTTCTGATTAGTAGGTTCAGCTACATTATTGTTTTCAACACTATCAATAGTAAATGCTGTTTGACTGCTGCTTGGTGAGTGATCGAAAACACTGTTTTGTTGAGGGCTACTGACCAGAAATGCTTCAATTTCATTTTCATTTCTTTCTCTAAACAATGGTATATTATTCCAGTGTTGATACCATGCTGTAAATGCTTCATTATTGAAATCTAAATGTTTTGAGCTCTCCAAAGCTCTAGGTGAATTTAAAATGTGGTTGTAACTAGCTGGTAAGTAAGCAACTGACTGGCCTAAAATTATGTCTTGAACTTCAGGATAATTAATTAGATTATTTATTCCAACTAAATCAGTGCGAAACAAACTAAGCAATATTGCCAAGCCTATTAATCCATCAGTAAAATATTCTTTTATCATTTTCGTATTGTTTGTTCTTCGTTTTATTTTTCACAATGAAAATGTGAAAGTATCAGAATGAGATTCTAGCAATAATTAGTAATCCTTTCATTGAATTTTCCTGAACTTATTAAAATAACTTCCATCAAATTATACTTTGTCTTTAAGAAGAAACACTACAAAATGTTTTCTTCCAGGTATTTGAAAACAATAATTTGTTGGGTTTTTTTGTTGTGTGTGAACATTTAACAGCACTTCCACTGCTAGTACTAGTAGACTACTAGTGTGAAGAATCCCCAAGCCTCAAAAGCCTATACTGGAATCCAGACAAGAATACATTCACAAAATATTGGCGAAATATTTCATCAGTAGATTAACTATTATTGTATTTTATAGTGATGCCTTCTTCTTCATTTTAATTTTAGACAATTTCAGAATTTTTCATGATTCAAACATTGACTTTAAGTAAGTAACATTTAAGTTTAAGTAAGAACTTTTACTTTTAGAAAGTCAAATTACTCAAATAATAATAGCCAACTTTCAGATTCATAGCTAACATAAGATGTTTTAAAATGATGAATTAAACAGTCAGTCGTATAACTGTAACGCCATTGCGCCAGTCCGAATGTTTACTATTTACGTTTTCACTTTGTTGACTGATCGAAAAAAAATGCTTCTTTGTTTCACTTGAGTACGAAGCATTGCATTGTGAATGATCTTTTAGGTGTGAAAACTATAATTCAAGGCCTAGTTTTCCTAATTGAAGGTTGTCTTAATTCACACAAACTTATTTGATTTTTTTATTTTAAGAAAGGAGATACAAGACCCACGTAAAAACAATGTAAATGTGTAGGCCGAAAATAAAATACGTTATTCCGGAAGGTTCTTCCGTCGTTTCTGATACAATGTGAATCAGCGAAATTGATGTTGGAGTCACATGTAATCTTTGCGCATGCGTTTGTTCCCTAAAGGAATTGGTAATGAAGTTATTTTTGTCAACATCCGGTATCAAAAAACTGATTACTCGGTAAACCCATTAAAAAATTAACTTTAGCCATACAGATACATAAATTTGTAAAATATTTCTGAAAAATGTACAAAATTATCAATTTTCTTAAATCTGAACAAAAAGAGACACGTTTTTAAGTCCAATATTATTAATTCCAATATTGTCAAACGACTGAAAATGACCTAAATTTCTCATTCAACTTTCAACCCACAGTCCACAGCCAAAGAGAGGTCGCTCATGAAACTCATACATTTTTTAAAAAGATTCAGTGTAAATAAAATATTATATAACATTATCAAATGTATAATATAATTATTAAATGAACGTGTGAATACCTCATTAGTGTTTGGTATTAGACAATTCATCAAATTCCCCTCCATTTCCTTAGCGAATCTTTTAAATCCGACGTCCCAAGGTCCGTCCCACTTCCAGCTTGTATAAGTGTGTCACTGATCACTGAGGTGTTGTACATTATGACCTCTGAACTACGGCAATGCATATCATTATTCCACCAGGAAATCCTTAACCAGAACTTGAACTACATTTACATTACATTATTTTGGAGTTAAATTTATCAGAAATAAAATATACTAAATCTAACAATTAAGTTGATTAAGTCATAAAAAGTTAGCGAAGTCTTACAAAAAGACCCAAAATAATTAAGAACATGGGAAAGTAATAGCATAGGTATAGTAATAAGAGTAGATATATGATATTTATATGTCTTTCCTGTTCGGAAAGTATGAAGTAATAAGTATAAAATAATATAATAAGGTTGTTTTTTTTTTGTTTTTTTTAATAGTTGCAAACTTTTTCATTCATGGAAAATAGATGTTCACATTGGTTTAGCGGAATGGGGCAAACGCAGTTGTTTGTTTAAAAAAAAAGGGGGGGGGGTATTTCCCGTCATTAATTAGCTTCTAAGAATGAAGTGCAAAAAGTGAGCGTTTATTTTATCAAAATAAAACATAAATCAAATAAGAAACTATTTTAAAAAAAAAAAAATAAAGGAACTATCTTAAAATACGTGTGTGTCGAGGTAGTATTTTTCAACTGTCAATGACTAATTGAAGAAAAGAGATGGAAATCAGTGTGAGTTTATAACAGATACTTCTACTTCTGGTGTTTTAAGGCCCTCATTATTTTGGCAGATTAGAATTGGCGATCAGCAATAATATCAAAGTACGAGCTTCTAATCGGTTGGCAACAAGTTAAATCACAACGTTTGACAAGTTGTAAAAAGAACTGACTTGTCCTTACATATATATATGGGCTGTGGAAATTAACGATTAATTTCTCGATTTATTGTTAATTTTTTTTTAACGATTAATCGCCCACCACTTATAATTGTAATGGAAGTCAAAAAGTAAATTATTTCGGCTGATAAATATTAACTAATTTCCGAACGATTACTCGAACATTTTGGTCTTAAACTATTGTCTGAAGTGACTATTCAAAATGTTGATGAAGGTTAGGTGCAGTGGCGTCACTAGGGGGTGCAGTGGGGGCGGGCCGCCCCGGGTGACACCATCAGGGGGGGTGACACCAGACTGTAAAATTCTATCTATTCCTGTTATTTTGCACTTGAAAACTCGGAGGAGTTCTATGGGTTAAATCGTGAGGGGGTGACACCATGAGCTACCGCCCCGGGTGACACCAACCCTAGTGACGCCTCTGGTTAGGTGTCCATTGAGAGAAATCGTTTGCCTACCATGAAATGTTCCCTCTAAGTCTAAGCTTCGTTGGTCCGTGTGCAAAATCGTGTGCACCTCCATTTTTTGTGAAATATCTTACAAAATTTGCTGCGCGGTGAATCTAAACTCCTGCGTGGCGTCGGTCAAATATCTATGCAGCGTAAAGGGAACATTACTGCCATTGCTCTAACACTTCTCGTACATATCACTGCAAACCAACACCCACAACAGTATCAGAAACTTCAGTTGAGACAATCTAAAGCTATGTGAACGATTGTTCAGCTCGGCTTATTATATTGTCTACAAGACCCGCTTATTTATTTTTATTTATTTTCAAAAATAATAAAACCACATTTCTGTAATTGATTAGCGTAGCTGATGTATT
>MUZC01000708.1:130418-140695 GCA_002072015.1 Radix auricularia | reverse complement strand
CCCCCAGGCCCCCAAAGAGGCCAAGACCCCCAGGCCCCCAAAGAGGCCAAGACCTTCATGCCCCCAAAAAGGCCAAGACCCCCAGGCCCCCAAAGAGGCCGAGACCCCCAGGCCCCCAATTCCCTAGCTACTCACCTACTTGGACGTTTGGTTACCAGGCAGAGCTGGTATAACTCGGAAGATAAACAAAATGTGTGTGTTTCTAAAACGTCAAGAAAAGAACACACTTTGTTGTGTAACTTACAACACAGAGAAGCATGCTTCGGTCACTTAGTGCACATCACTAAGTCCACATCTGACCACTGAAGACATGTGAATAAACACACAAACATCAAGATTTCGAGAACCTTTCCTATTTCTGTGTTCAATAATACATTCTATTTTTTTTTTCGTTGTATCGTTGCAGTACATTACATGTATAGACTTTTTACCTAGGGACTATTTTATTTTATCATATCTGCTTTCCTCTTGCCGTTTGTTAAGATGATACGCGCGCTGCCTACATTTCAAAATTAATAAATTGAACTGAAAGGAGTAATTAAAATTTTTTTCTTAACGTCTAGTCTTAGCATTCCCTTTTGGCGTACGATCCATACTCAGGTTTATTTGTGTATAAGAGATTCCATGGCTTGATGAGGAATCAAAACAAAAAGAGAACAATCAGATTGATTTTTTTATTTGAGGAGTTGAGAGGGCGGATATGAATGACGTTGACTTGTGTGGCAATTCCACGAGTGGGGAATGCCCAAAGTTCTGATAAACTAGAGTCTAGGACAGTGCTTCTCAAAGTGGTGGTCTATGGACTTGGGCCGGTCCATGGGCAATCCATCCCCCGGTCCGCAGAATTAATAAAGAAAATATAGAAATCTAATTGCAATTATAATCGTCTATCTTCATCTATTAATACTGACCAAATAAAGTTTATCAATTTTTTTGGCAATAAGCTCATAAAATGAAACAAGTAAAATAAAATAAATAACAATTAGCAACCACGCCAGGACAGGGTAAAGAGTGCACCGGTCCTTGGTGCAATGGAAATATTCTTGCCAGTCCGCCATAATACTAAATTGTTTGAGAAGCACTGCACTAGAGGAATATCTGGCTTTTCCGTAATGGTGGGGGAGGGAGGGGTTAACAGCTGGACAACATATCATTATTATTTATTTTTTTTGCGAAATATGTATACCTTTAAAAAAATAAATAAAAGGATGGTGGGTGCCAGAATGTCGGTCTGCCCTGGGGGGGGGGGGTCAACACTGGCTGGGCACCTGGCGTAACTATTGATAGTTGGGATTATCAATTTATAGAATACAAATATATCGAAACTTCTAGAATCCTCAACATTACATGGCCGTCTTGTGACATAAATTGTTTTGTTAAGACAAAGAAGACTTATTTTTAAAATACAAATATATCGAAACTTCTAGAATCCTCAACATTACATGGCCTTAAGACATAAATGTTTTGTTTAGACATAGAAGATTAATTTTTTTTTTTTAAATCGGATCAAGGGAGGGGATCTAAATTTTTATTGTTTAGACATGTGAAATCATTTATAGCGTCCCTTTAATCTTGGTATAGAATACTAAACCGCAGTGCAAGTTATATTATATTCTTAATGAGCAAACCAAATTATTTTGGGATAGTATGTATGATGAGGTAACATAAGGGATGCTGTGTTTGTATTCGGTGGTGTAATGTGTGTTGTGTGTGGGATGAGATGTGTTGTGTGTGATGAGATGTGTTGTGTGTATGATGATATATGTTGTGTGTGTGATGATATGTGTTGTGTGTGTGATGAGATGTGTTGTGTGTGTGTGATGAGATGTGTGTTGTGTGTAATGAGATGTGTTGTGTGTGTGATGAGATGTGTTGTGTGTGTGTGATGAGATGTGTGTTGTGTGTAATGAGATGTGTTGTGTGTGTAATGAGATGTGTTGTGTGTGTAATGAGATGTGTTGAATGTGTGTAATGAGATGTGTTGTGTGTGTAATGAGATGGGTTGTGTGTGTAATGAGATGTGTTGTGTGTGTGTAATGAGATGTGTTGTGTGTGTAATGAGATGTGTTGTGTGTGTGATGAGATGTGTTGTGTGTGTGTGATGAGATGAGATGTGTTGTGTGTGTAATGAGATGTGTTGTGTGTGTAATGAGATGTGTTGTGTGTGTGATGAGATGTGTTGTGTGTGTGTGATGAGATGTGTTGTGTGTGTGATGAGATGTGTTGTGTGTGTAATGAGATGTGTTGTGTATGTGATGAGATGTGTTGTGTATGTGATGAGATGTGTTGTGTGTATAATGAGATGTGTTGTGTGTGATGAGACGTATTGTGTGTGTGTGATGAGATGTGCTGTGTGTGATGAGATGTGTTGTGTGTGATGAGATCTGTTGTGTGTGTGATGAGATGTGTTGTGTGTGTGTGATGAGACGTATTGTGTGTGTGATGAGACGTATTGTGTGTGTGATGAGATGTGTTGTGTGTGTGATGAGATGTGTTGTGTGTGTGATGAGATGTGTTGTGTGTGATGAGACGTATTGTGTGTGTGACGAGATGTGCTGTGTGTGTGATGAGATGTGTTGTGTGTGTGATGAGATGTGTTGTGTGTGATGAGACGTATTGTGTGTGTGTGATGAGATGTGCTGTGTGTGATGAGATGTGTTGTGTGTGATGAGATCTGTTGTGTGTGTGATGAGATGTGTTGTGGTGCTGGTAAAACATAGTGCTATTTATAGGAATGACCTAAGCAATTAATTGCATGCTAAAAATAGAATACCGGGAACTCATCATTGATGGTGACACATGTTAGGTTAATTTGTTTTTATGTAATAGGTTACGTTTTACCCTGAACACCAACATATTATTACGGTAGCTGGTAGCTGCTCATGAAATTAAACATGACGTGTCGTGTCACTACAGTCACCTGTGAAACTCTACACCTTGTGAAATTAATCAATGACGCGTGAAATTTTTTTAAAAATATAATATACAGCACATTGTTAGTCATAGATCTCTACGTCCAAATGCTTTGGACAGAAATACATTTATCAGAAATAGTTTAGAAGGACTGGAACTCTCTTATACGAGAGAGAGAGAGAGAGAGAGAGAGAGAGAGAGAGAGAGAGAGGGGGGGGTGGGTAGAGAGAAAGCAGTCACTTCCTGTCAACAACATCCTTCTCCGCGTTAAGTTGTTTCTCCAGTTAAAAATTAAAAGTTGAAATTAGTATTGAAAAGAAATAAAATAGATTTGATGATTTTAACGGAGTTTCCTGGTGCTGTTTTAAAACGTATTGAACCATGTGATAGTGAGACAGAGATAGTGACCTTAGACTTGTCATTAAACTATCAGTGTTTGGATTTGTAATGTGTTAGAAAAAGTTTTCCTTTAAATAATTTTATACAATTTAATTCATTTTTTATATAGTGGAAATAATTAAATTATTTTTTTTTAAATTTTCAATTGAATTTTCCAGCCTCCAGCATGCAATAAATTTTGCTGGATCCTTTGAAGGGTTTAGCTGTCTTTATTTTTTATTTTCATTTTTTAGTTTCTATTTCATCAGATTCAAACAATGAGACAGATAGATTATACACTTTTTTGTTATTACGTGGGGGATCTATTAATAGTTATCTGACTGACCAATCGCTGGCGTCGTCTCTCACCCAGCTATTCATGACGTCATGGGACTGCGGTGTCGGGGGCATTGATTTCTGGCAGACCGGAAGTCAAGCGACGTGACGAGATTTCAACTTCCGTAAACTTGAGAACAATCCGATCTGACATTTCCAGAATTGAACTTACAAGGGCGGGTCTGTGAGTGGGGCCGGTCTGTGAGTGGGGCGGGTCTGTGAGGGGGGGGGGCTAGGGATTACTGAGGAAAGTTAACATACCCGAGAGGAAAAAAATCACTGGTGAAAGTTGGATTGAAAGGGTGGTGGGTAATACAAGGGGGAATCTTGGAGTAACAGTCAGGGTGATCGCTGGAAGGAAGGTGGTTCCAGAAGACAACAAACAAAGGAAACACGAACACTCCTACACTTAAAGCTTTTCTTCTGAAGATTATTTAAAATTACATCGAATATTCGTTGGTAGTTATAATTAGATTCCCCCCCTTCCCCCACTCATTAGCCTTTTACTTTGTGCCATTATTTTATAGCTAAAAACGGAATGTGACATTGTGCCATTATTTTATAGCTAAAAACGGAATGTGACATTGTGCCATTATTTTATAGCTAAAAACGGAATGTGACATTGAAAGCTGATGATAGCTACTCGTCGATCTTTCTCGATGATTTGTTTTACAATGATCTGTTCCATCTTATTTTTAATTTGGTTCTTTTCGAGTGGTTTTGTTTTCATTCACGAAAGCTAAGGAGAAATGAATGTCTTTAGTTTTGGTCAAATAATGAACCTCTATAGTAATGAACATTTATAGTAATGAACCTCTAATGAACCTTTATAGTAATGAACCTCCAATGAACATTTATAGTAATGAACCTCTAATGAACCTATATAGTAATGAACCTCTATAGCAAGGAACGTTACAGTAATGAACCTTTATAGTAATGAACCTCTATAGCAAGGAACGTTACAGTAATGAACCTTTGTAGTAATGAACCTCTAATGAACCTCTATAGTAATGAACCTCTAATGAACCTCTATAGTAATGAACCTTTATAGTAATGAACCTCTAATGAACCTCTATAGTAATGAACCTCTAATGAACCTCTATAGTAATGAACCTCTATAGCAAGGAACGTTACAGTAATGAACCTTTATAGTAATGAACCTCTAAAGTAATTAGCCACTATAGCAGTGGTTCCCAAACTTTTTTGACCCACAGACCCCTTCTTAAGTCAAAACTGGCCCTAAGACCCCCAAGTGAAAATCCACATAAATGCTTAGCACAAAAATTACAAATCCAGAAAAGCAACACTTAAATTAAGAATTATTTATTTAGTTAAAAGTATTCATTGAAATTATAACTTTAAAAAAGAAAAAAAACTTTTAACTATCAATGACTTTGATGAGCGTGAAGACATTTCATGAGTTTATTTATGACAGACCAAATGTTTGTGAATAACAACCGCAAAGCCACACGAGATCTAATTTCTCGCCAGTTTCTCTGTTAAGTGATGAGGTTCATAACAGCACTGAATCGTAGTTCTTAGAAATAGGAGGACAAGAAACTAGTCAAAAACTTCTGTACAATACAGGATAAAAAGAGATTGGAATCTGTTGTTTTTTTTGTTTTTTTTTTGTAACCATAATTCCTGATATTCTTCTTAAAACACTGCTTTAAATTTTCAATTTTTTAATATTTCAATAAAATTCTCCTATATTTTTACGGATTCATCTGTGTTTGCGATCTGTGTTTGTGCGCGCGCAAATGGGTTCAACTGCCAGGCGGGAATATCCAGGTGAAATCTTCAAACCATTTGTGTTCAGACTGCACGAAGATATGTCAAGTGTTAACAGTAAGTTTAGTAGGCCATCAGATCTTCATCTCTATTTTGAAATTTAGAAAGATTTGAAAAGTGAGAACATTTTCCTCTTCCCAAGTTTTGTTTGTACAGAAAAACGTTTACAACAAACGCTGATATAGAAAAACTCTTTTAGTTTTGATGAAATTAATTGGTCATTTTGTAGGTTCAAATTTGTTTCGTTCAATTTGGCAAATAAATCATTCATAAAGAGTATGTCATTTTTTGAGTTATTCGTGTAGCAAGTCATTGCATTTTATTTCCATGATTGCCAACACTGAATCAAAGAGGCCATAAAATCAATTTAAATATGGACTTTTTTAAAACCAACTTCTGGATATTAAGTAAACGTTTATAGTCTTCTTCATTTTCCAAACAAAGTTGAGCAAAAAATCTCTCATTCAAGGCGTTACTTTTTCTCTATAAACTGATCAAATGATATTGTTTAGAGATCCATGCAGACTTTAACTTAACTCTCTCTATAAACTGATCAAATGATATTGTTTAGAGATCCATGCAGACTTTAACTTAACTAAGATTTTTTTAGACTAAATGATGTCGATGAATGAAACGATTTACCGAAACACATTCGGCACAACTTGTTTAAAGTATACCATAAAGCCTAGGGCATAGTTTTTATTAACATCTTGCAATTTTCTTTCTATATGTTAAACCTTGTGCGGATTCACGTTAAAAAATTGTATTTTTCTGACCTAGGCCCACTTGTACTTGTTGGAATTCCGCACTTCCTTGTTATAATAATGATAATAATGATAACACTTATATAGCGCCATTTAACAAACATAATGTAGGCTCAATGCGCTTCAAACAAATGGCTGAGGTAATAACACGTATGAAAAATCAGACTATTTACAAGATAAACAATTTCTACAATTTCTAGAGGTAGGTATTAAAATAGTGAGTTTTTAGGTTCTTTTTAAAATTGTCATAGCAGGCGGTCTGTCTAAGCCCGAGGGGAAGTGAGTTCCACACTTTCGGGCCAAATGATGAGAAAGCTCTCATTCCGCACATCTGGAGGGAAGAACGCGGCACAGCAAGTAATGAGGAATCCGCTGAACGCAGGTCTCTTTGTGGCACATATGGTGAAATGAGCTCACTCAGGTACAATGGCATTCTTTTGTTGTTTAAACACTGGTGGCAAATTGATGCGATCTTGTATTCGATTCTTGCCTTAACAGGTAGCCAGTGTAAGGAGCGAAGAAGGGCGGTTGCTGAGACCCGCTTCGATTTGCACATAACCAGGCGTGCGGCACTGTTCTGAATACGCTGGAGCCTGGCAATTTTGTCTTCGGGCAGACCGGCGAGTAGTGCGTTGCAGTAGTCCATTCTCGATAGTATTAGGGCAACTGCCAATGTTTAGGTAAAACAACATTGTATGCCATAACTTTTAGCACCTAAGATGATATTTTATTAGTTAGAAAATGCATTGAGATAATCGGCTTCCTTCCATCTCGTGAGACGATGGTGCATCACCGTTGGGTTGGGTTGCATTTTCTCGAGTGGCTGTGCAGTCCTATCCTTGAGTGACAGTCTTTACCACAGTTTTTACACACGAGTTCTGTGTTCCAAATGCTTTGGCCTTTCTCCTAGCTCTTCTGTCTTCAGCATCCTCCATTCTTCGCTCCTCGGCTACTATGACGCCCTCTTTGACAACTGTGCGCTACGTAGATCGGTCTTCTGATTTACACTCCCAGTCACTTGTATGTATTTTGGCTGCTTTCATGTCCCTTTGACAGACATCTTTAAATCGCAAGCGTGGGCGACCTGTTTTCCTCTTTCCTGAAGCAAGTTCACCATCGGGATGCGGCCGGGGCTCATTCTTTTGACATGTCCTAGCCACCTCAGGCGTCTTTCACTAAGAATTGAGAACATGCTTTGGGTATTGGCACGCGTTAGTACCTCACTATTAGGCACTTTTTCTTGCCATTTAATACCAAGGATGCGGCGCAAGCATCTCAAATGGAAGCTGTTAAGCTTACGCTCTTGTGATGTATAAGTGGTCCATGTCTCGCTCCCATATAGTAGTGTACTGATGACACAGGCTCGATAGACGCACAGTTTGGTTTTCTCCGTTAGCTTGGTGTTTTGCCAGACCCGCTTATTTAGTTTAGCCATTGTTGCGGCTGCCTTGCCAATTCTGCTGTTTATTTCTTCTTCAATGGACAGTGTATTGGAGACCTTGGATCCCAAGTAGGTGAAGCTGTCCACAACCTCCAAGTTTTCATTATCGATATTTATGGTAGGAGGAGGTCGAGTGTCTTGGGCCATGATGTTTGTCTTTTTCAAGCTGATTTGCAGACCAAATTCTTTGCAGGCATTGGAGAAGCTTGACACGAATTGTTGCAAACCAGATTCTGTATGTGCTGTTAGTGCCGCATCATCCGCAAATAGTAGCTCTCGAATTAGGACATCCGTCGTTTTGGTCTTGGCTCGGAGGCGGGCAGTGTTGAAAAGTCCTCCATCAGCTCTGGTATGTAACCAGATTCCCTCACTGCTATTCTTGAATGCGTATCGAAGAAGTACAGAGAAGAATATTGCGAAGAGTGTTGGTGCGAGTACACAACCTTGTTTAACTCCGCTGCTGACAGGGAAGACCTCTGACTTAGCTCCATCGAACTGCACTGTGCCAATCATATTTTCATGAAACTGTCAAATGATGGCAAGTAGGTGAGGGGGACAGCCTATTTTTGCCAGTATTTGGAATAGCCCGTTGCGACTGACTAAGTCGAAGGCTTTTGTAAGGTCCACAAAGGTAATGTATAGTGGCATCTGCTGCTCACTGCATTTTTCCTGGAGCTGTCGTATGGAGAACACCATGTCTATGGTAGACCGACCGGACCGGAAACCGCACTGAGATTCTGGATAGACACGGGATGATAGGCTCTGTAAACGTGTTAGTATAACACGGGCAAAGGTCTTTCCTACAATACTAAGGAGTGAAATGCCACGATAATTATTGCAATCACTCCTATCACCTTTGTTTTTATATAGTGTCACTATATTTGCATCCTTTAGGTCTTGGGAGATGTAGCCCTTTTCCCAGCAGAAGGACAGAACCTCGTGCAATGGTTGGAGTAAAGCTGTCTTGCCACTCTTTAGAACCTCTGGTGGTATTCCATCATTCACAGGCGCTTTTCCACAAGCTAGGCTGTCAATTGCTTTACTCAGCTCTTCCTGTGTGGGCACGACATCAAGTTCTTCCATGAGTGGCATATCTGGGATTTCACCTAGAGCGGTGCTGGAGACTGTGGTAACTGTTGAATACAATTCCAAATAATGCTTAACCCACCGTTTTAGCTGTGCTGCCTGGTCTTGAATAATTTCTCCACTTTTGGACTTAAGGGGAGCAACTTTTGACGTCAAGGGGCCCGTTGCCTTTTTGATGTTTTCGTACATTGCATTGCCCATATCTGCAGCTGATTGTATACTTGAACAGAGCTTAAGCCAGTAGGTATTGGCACATTTACGTGCAACCTTTTGGGCAAGTGACTTGGCTGTTTTTAAGGCATGCAACCTGTCGGGTGTAGGTTTTTCCTTGTAAGCTATAAGAGCTTTCCTTTTAGCTTCAGTGACAGGTTTCATCTCGTCCCAATGTTCATCAAACCAGTCAGTGTTTTTGTGAGATTTTGTGCCTAAGGCTTGTATTGTGGATGTATAGATTGTGTCTCTCAGATGCGTCCATTTGGAGTCAATGGTGACGCATGGGGACATCTTTGAGAGACTTTCGTTCACCTAGTCTGTGAACAGCTGCGTTATCGCAGGGTCTTTCATGCAAGAGGTATTGATGCGTGGACTTCCCTTTTTCTTCGTGTGGTACGAGTTTTTCCTCATTATTCGTACTTTGCTGGCAACAAGGGAGTGATCCGTGTCACAGTCGGCACTGTGATAGCTGCGAGTGAATTTTATTATTGTTATTTATAGTTATTTCCATAATAATAAAAATGGTTCAAAAATTTATTATTTTATATTAAACCTGATGTTGTTCAGGGATCCCCAACTCAATTTTAATTTTCCACGGACCCACTGAATGGTTACAGGGACCCCTGCAAGTCCATATGAACTACTTTGGGAACCACTGCTCTGTAACAATGAACCGCTATAGTAATGAACCTCTATAGTAATCAATCTCTATACAAAATTGTAGGGACATGAAAGCGGCAGTAAAATCAAGAACACAACTTCTCAAATGACATGTTGACATACGACACCATAGATCAAATAAATCAAATATAGGTTTCTGATATTTCAATGACATTTCAAGCATACCCTTCAAAAGATGACATTTTAGGAATACGATGCCACAGCTGCGACAGTGTGAGAACCTTATTATCATTATACACCACTAGATACTTTTATCTTTTTAGAAATCGAAACGATAAGTTACGTTTTGGCTTCACATAAATTTTAAAACCAATGTTCGATGGAAGTCAAAAATTGTGGAAATAGGTGTGATGCCTGGTATCATTAAATTGGTGTTACGCTGTTAGCTTTCAAATCTCTGGCTACGTTGTCGATTTGCACATAACCAGGCGTGCGGCACTGTTCTGAATACGCTGGAGCCTGGCAATTTTGTCAAGGGTGTGAGTGATACAAGAACACAAGGGTGTGAGTGATACAAGAACACAAGGGTGTGAGTGATACAAGAACACAAGGAGTGATACAAGAACACAAGGGTGTGAGTGATACAAGAACACAAGGGTGTGAGTGATACAAGAACACAAGGGTGTGAGTGATACAAGAACACAAGGGGGTGAGTGATACAAGAACACAAGGGT